>CASHTH010003665.1:0-50252 GCA_030341885.1 Geodia barretti
AAGTGTGGCGGGCAAGATCGAACAGCAGGGTACATCCACACGAAATTCCACCAGCCGTCAAACGCAATTCGTTAGCGAATGTTATCGAGCGGAGGTGGACTTTGTGCGGCCCAATGGAAGACGTACCAGTTTGTTACTGCTATAGGGATTTAGCACCGGGATGCCCACGCCTTCCCTTCTGAGGGTATCCTTGGAAAGCTGAGGTGCCGTTACGGAACTGCGGTGGGATGCTATCCCTCGGAAGATGGCAACTGGTGTTGCGGCACGACCGCCGAATTCGGGGAGCGCTCATTCCGTGACCGGATTGTCCTTAATAGCCGGCGGATACGTCCGAGCCCTCTGATCCACCTGCACGAATACGGAAATGGGGGAAAGGGTTGCGTCCACGTACGGTTGAGGCCATCTCTCAAGCCGTTTGTGCGATGAGTGGACCCTGGCAAGGCAGTCCCTGTTCCAACCTACAGCGTGTTACCGTACTGCTCCCTTCTTTTTTCTGCTACCACAGATCGGCCCAGGTACCCCGTGTATTAATGACCATACCCAAACTATCTATTCGACTTATTGGCAGTCCGTCGGGCACCCTGGGAAGGAGACCTGCCAATGTCTCAAGATATGGTAATTCACTTTTGCCAAGGTCAAGGAGGGCTGTTCACGCGCACGATCGACACAGACCGGCTGACCATGCAAGAAGCAGACGGCCTGGATAGATCTCTGGTTCGGTTACGGATGACTATCATGCTCTGTCTTACAGGCTGTGGGAAGATTCGGTTACTCCACGGTACCCAGTTGACCGCTGCATTTGCCAATTAAAGTCATAACGTGCCCCGACCACCGAAGGAGCTGGGTCTCGTACCTTCGCTGTAGCGCGGGCATGACCCGTCGTATGCTAGACGCAGGGCTGTGGTGATGTGGGCTCTCGACATAGCGATCAGGCTTACCGGCTAAGGGGTTGAAGGACGGCCGAGTGGAGGACAATCGCTGCGTCGGGACACCGTTTGCGGAGTGAGTGCTGGTGGTCAGGCTGCTTGGCATGGACACTGCATGCGGCCATATTGAGTGCCACCCGTGACTGGAGCATTGGAACTCGTCCTGGGGAACTGGAGCGAAACTGATGGGGAGCGGCTGGGATAGTCCGGAGTAAGAAGTCTCCTTTCGGAGTCGTTTACGTCCATCCCGGCGGGGCCGGCGCGCCCAGCTGTCCTGACCAACTGCGATTACCTGGACTCGGCGGCGGTTCGCGTTTTAGGGCACTGAGTAGATACGATAAGTGCGGCGCATACTCGAGGAAGACGACTCAAACACTGCTTCGGTTTTTGGACGTGGCGCTCAGATTATTCCGGAAGCCGGGGTAGGGTAAGCGCGTGGCGGAATGGCTACCGCCTACCTGGGGGTAATGACGGTAGCCACCCGAGGGAGATCAGGGTTTGCCATGGCTTTAGCGTGGCCACCAGATTGACTGGTGCGGCCAAGCGAGTAGCCTTAACCCAGCAGGCTCTTGTCAGAGCCTCTCTTGCCAGCCCTGCTTCGGCACACAAGTATACATTGTCGAGTGGTTGTGGGGGGCCATCCGTTATTGGGGCGGCACGTGTTCTGACAGAGATTCCAGTCGATTACCATGTCGGAGACCCGTTGGATCGAGAGTGAATAGCATGACTCCTGCCATTGGATTGAAATAACAGCCCCGAGAAACGCCTTTCCGCTCTTTTTCTTGCATTGTCGGCCAGAATGGCCCAGTTCTGGCCACAGTTGATCAGGTGTTTGTCCATGCCCATTCATCCAGGGTGCCCGAGATTAGTCACCCCACGCGATGGACAAGCCGGACTTGGCACTCACTCTGGCCCGCTTGCCAGCAGCGTTGCCCGTACTTCGGCCCCCATGCCGTCGGCCATGCTGCCTCGTTCAGTGATATAGCGGGCAAGTCCTTCGACGTCCTCAATACCTTGATTCAGCACAAACAGCCCGGGCCCCGATTTCTCATGACATCTTCCAGGCCGATCAGAAATTCTTTCAGGGCATCTAACGCTGAGGTCCGAATGTAGCCAGCGACTCTGGGCAATGGCAAGAAATGGTGACGTTTGTCCAGACCACCTGGAACCGGAATGCCGTTCGGTTGAAGAGTAGGTGCACGTCTTCAAATACGAATGTGGACCAGGTGGTTACGGCTTGGATCCCCTGATGGGACGCGAACCCAGGTCAGTACGCGAGCGGGCTCTCGCAGTCCCAGGACCAGCACCTTACTGGTCCGGTTGGGGACAGAGGAGAGGCCCTAGGCCCACGGGCCGGATTAGCCCGGTCCAATTGCAGTCGGTTTGAGGTCTACGTCAGCTCCCGATTGGCCTCCAAGAAACCTGCGTCCCAGTCCCTATAGGGCTGACGAGGGTGGACTACCACCAGGGGCATCCTTGCGGGTGGTAATTAATCGACTCTTGCCGTATTCGTCGATGGGGATGGAATCACTGGGTCGTTTCCTCCAATTCTGTTCCCGCTGTTGCCGCGGAGCTGCTTTGCGCCAGGCGGCGTGGTAGTAGCCATCAAGTTGGCGCCAACGAGGATCAACATCAACTGCTCTACGACAACACCAATCCCTACGTCAAGCAAATGGATTATCACGTAACGCAGAAGGCCTGGTAAAGAATCCAGAAGCCCAAGGATTGACTAAATCTTGATTTAAATATGCCCAGGCTAACCAGCGTTCCACAGCAGGCTTCTGCCCCTAAGGGTCTTTTTAAAGAGCACGCAACTCGCTATTTGTACTCCGGGATTGAAGGCACAGCCCGGTTAAGGTTTTGCCGGCTCTTGATACTTCGGGCTAGCCAAGTATAAGAGAAACCGAGGCGGACTATTCAACGCAGGGTTCCCTCGGTTGTTGTTCCTTGTTCCAGGGTCATCAAAAGCCGTTTAGGGGAGCTAGCGATGGCCCTTCTTGTCGGCAATCTTACCTGTGGGACTTTGACGCTCCTAAGGCATCGGTACCTCCCTGCATGCCATAGCCTACAGAGCGCGGCGAGCGGGTGCGGAACTGGACAGGAGTGTTCTTTCTCGAACCTGCGGCTTCCACGGCCAGGTGGCAAATAGGCCCGGGCCCACGGCGCTTAGCACTTCTGTCGAAGGTTCCGTGGTGAAGCCTCGAGGTTGTCATAGGGAAAAGACACCGCGGCGTAAACCAGCTGTCCTGGCCATGCCTTTCCCAGCGGAGCAACGGACAGCCCCGGATGATGGGCTGTCCCGCCAGGTGTCACACGCATATTACAGTTGTGTTGAATCAGGAAGTGGTTCTAGATTTAGAAGTTCTTAAAACTCCCTTGTTGGCTGTGTGGGTACCATGCCCTCCCAGGTTCATCAGAAGGGCTTGCCACGCCGTCCAAAACCATGACCTTGCGGTCTCGGCTGGGCAGGGCCAACCCAAACCCAGGTTGGAGGCTTGCCCATGGCGCGGACAAGGGCTAGGTCCAGGCTTTGGCCTGGTTGGTTTAGCCCTGGGCAGGCCAAATACCCACTGTGTTAGCGTTATCGTGGGGGAATATGATTGGAGTCCTCTCCGCTTACTGTTCAAGCAGCCCTTAAGGCATCGGGTATGTTATTTGATCAATATTCCTTTGCCTCCTTTCTTTCTGGCCATTGTGGCCGAAAAAGGCTTGGGACGACGAATTCAGGCTACCGGAATCGGTGCCCACCAGGGACGGAATACAGGCTTATGGAGTAGATGCCGTTCGCTTCTGCGATGCGCCGTGCTGATGCGCGATTCGGAGTCGTCGTCTATGTCTCGATAAGTAGTAGAATGCGCCAGGCGTGAGGGAGAATGTTGGGGGGCTCGATTTTATAAGCGAGCGGCCCCAGAGTCGCCTGGTAATTTCCGTGGCGGCTCCAGCCACGATAGCCAACCAGGCATCACCCAGCGGCTGGGTTGATGTACAGGCCCAGCCCCCGAATGGGGAGTCGCCGGGTCTCATAAAAATGCCGCGGTATGTCGGTTGTTGTGGGATCAAGTACGATGGGCCGCTTTCCGACGACCCACAGCCGGCGGGGGGTGTCGATGGCTATGCGTCTCGCCCTCGCGGTCAAAAACGGGGGACGATGGTACAGAGATTCTTTCCTCGGTCAGCAAATTGATTACATGAAATTGTGTTCGTGTCCGGCAGCCTAGCCAACATGGGAATGATGTGGTCTTTTTCATGGTATCGGCAACAATTAGCCGGCGGAAATGTTGACAGCACTGCTTTCAATAATGCATGATTCATAGGGTAGGTCATTATGTATCCTACCGGACTCCGGTCTAGTCTTGAAGTCTGCATCCGAACCCTGGAGTCTTTTGTATACAATTTACTTCCGGGTCGCCTTCTGAATCTCCCCAACTTTTCTTCCAATGTGCCATTCCGTGCGTTTACCTGTGTATCGACACTGTCGTGGGCCGGTCTGCGCCCTATGTGGCCTCTAAGGGGCTCCCCTGCGTTAGCTTTACCGGGTATTTTACGCGAACCCTGCTCGACGCTGTGTGTCCCTTGTGGATCTTTGCTAGCCGTCCGTGGTTCTTAGTACCTTCATGTATGCGACCCTGATACGCGCGCCGAGTTTTTGGCAGCTTTGGCCGCGGGCCCTTCGGTATCTTCCTGTGAAGGTCTCGATTTAGGTTTTTTGCCGTTTGTCGTGTCCCGTTCTGTCGTTGCCATTCCGTTCCCGTATTGCGGCGCAGTGTCTATCTTATCGGGCCCTCCGTTTGTATTGTATTTGGTCCGGACATTCGTAAGGTTGGTATGCCAGCTCGTGCGGAGCGCGCTCGGCACTTGTCCCCCTGGAAGCCCTTGGGGCCAAGTCCTTGGCTAGGCAGGGGAGTATGGTTGCGGGAGGATTTGACAGGTGGTTACGTGACATCCCTGTATTTATAAACTTTTGAGCATGGCGAATGGCGGGTTTCCCGGAAGTCTCGTATCCCGTTATGGATGATATGTGCAAGGAGTGTGCGCTGGGTGGTCGTATGGCTTCCTTTCGTTTGGTGACTGTCCTTTCCACAGGTCGATCTGGGTATACTTTCCCATCCGGTCCTTTTACGCGGAGGGGTCGATTCTGGGGGCGGTATTGTGCGCTAGCCCAGCGAACGCGGTGAGCAGACGGCTCGTTATTTGTGGCCCCAGATCCGGGCTACGCCGGCTTGACTGGTGCTCCCCTTTAAACGGCTGCGGGGCGCTGTAGTTGCAGCCTTTTCTGGCACTTTTCCGTGGTGCGTTCGGGATTGGGCTCATAGTCCTGGAGGTTGGCTGAGTCGCCCTTTAGTGTTTTCGGAACTGTGGCTACTCACCCGCGAAGTAGCAATGTGCCAACAGAGGTACCTAACATGGTTGTGTTTGGCCCCTGCGGTTGTTGAGAGGGGATAGCTCTTCAGTTGGCGGGTTTGCGTGTGTGTGTTGGGGTTGTGTCCATGTTTTGAGGTTCCTGCGGGACCCAGATAAGACAAAACAGCGTTTGGACCATCGATATACCCAACGTCAGTCTTTCGTACAAGGTTTGTTTCTTCATACGAACCTGTGTGACTGCGTACTTTCGTCATTGCTTCCGCGGATCATAGGTCGGTAAAGCAGGCATTGGACTGTCCTCGCGGACGACCACACTAATTGAAAATATGGTCAAGTGAGTTCTATATCTGATAGCTGCTTTCCTACGATATCCGCATCATCAGGGATAGTCATACTCACAAGGAAAAGTGTTCATGGTCCCTTGAGCAAATGGTTTAAGCTGCCGCCCTACGATGCCTCGTCCAGAGCTTCCCAGTACCAAGGTCCCGATGTTTGTTGATTACAGAGTTACTCCAATCGCCGAAAAAATGGGCTGATTCTGGGTGTTGGTCCCTAATTGTCGCTGACCGTGCGCTCGACCGGAAAAAGCGTGCTGTCGCCTCAGTTGCATATAACCAGGTTGGTTTCGCCCTTTCGGTCCGGCAACAACGGTGATCGGCCCTCAGCTATACCTGGCCCTCCTGAGTGGCTCCACCTAGATCTGTCCCGTTTCGCCCATGAATTATTACATCTTTCCAGCAGTTCTTCCCACATCAGCTGGCAACGAGTAATGCCTCTTTCAGACGACGACTGTAACCTCATCTGTTCCCACCACAAAACAAGCCTTCGCAGTGGTAGCCTGCCGTCGCTGCAGCCTACAGATTATTACAAACATTTTTGAGGCCCGATTTGTCCGGAAACTCCCGGGCTCGAGCTCAGGAAATCGTGTGATCGCCTGTCCAACATTGTTATCCGTGACCAAATGGTTGTAACGCGTGAAGCTGAGGATCTGTGATTCCGGCACATCACGCTTGGGCACCAGGTATATATGGGTGCAATCTGGATAGCATCAGGAGAGGGTCTTGTGGTCTCATTGGTCAGGATAAAGGAAGCGTTCGGCGCGCGTGCTGAATTATCCCTGCAGCAGTAGTCATGGATAACCGGCTCGGCGACCCAACTGGGTGTTACTTAAGTACTGCTTACTGAGGAGTTGCTAAGCGATCACGGTCGTGGCGTCCATACGGTTACATGATGCCCATCTCTTGTATCAAGACTGGGGCAACGCAAAAAATCGGTCAGGCGGGTACAACGTTAGATGGGAGGATTGCGCACGGGGTAGTCTTTTCAATGGGAACAAAAGGTGACGGTTCCCTGGCCACCCAAATACCATGGCAGTAAGAGGCATTTTCAGGATGAAGTCAGTGTGTCACGCCGAAGGGACAGAGGGAAATGGGTCGACGAAATTTATGGTGTCGACAAATAACAAGTCAAGTGACTGTTTCCTGAAGCCTCGCCTATACACGATGGCTGGGTCCGTGCGTTTCTGGCGCTACATACCGCATTGACTTCCCCACCACGTGCAATACGCTCAGAGTTTGCGATCTCCTCGACTTGAGTGGGAGAATCTTTTCCCTTATAGCAGGCACGGCGGCCTCGTTAAGGTTCCCACGGGAACTACATGGATTCTCAAAGACCACTATATTGCCAGGAGGTTCGGCCAAACTGGACTGTGTGCGAGCGATAGTTGGCAGGACCATCTGAAGAGCGTACTGTCACTGGCTTGTGTACCGTTTATGGTGCCAAAATGGCGGAGCGGCTGGTCGGTCTTGCGCAGGCATAATAATGAACGCCTGACAGGCCACTGCCTTAACGGCTGTGGCCTGCTGACCGTCGCCCGTCGCCGGTGGACAAGAACTTTCGGAACTCTGCTCACTGGGGGGCCCGCTACAATAGCACATTTTTCGCCTTGGGGCAAAATCGTCTCATCCTTTGAAGGTTATAAGGATTGTTTTGTATAACGCGGCGTCCCCGGCGAAGATCAGTATGCAGGTCAGTGATTGATCCGCCATTGTGCACTTTGCCAGCGATGTTTGTGATGGCCAGCTTTCTTCCAGGTCCTTCTAACCATTTCTGGTAAGGTGGGGCGGGGCGCAACTTTGTGATTGATGCCTACATGGAGAGATATCTCATATTAATCTCAGGTGATGGGCCAGCGTTGATAGTCCACGTGGCTAGGCCGCCGCGGCGGCATTTCCTCTTCAGGATTAAAATTTACTGCGGTTACGCCAATCCTTTCCGGGCTTCGCTAGTTGTGCAATTCGGTGGCTGCCGAGCGACAAATGACAGGGAATATCTATTGCTCTTTCAGGTACCAGGGATCAGGATGCTGGATCTGCACGTTTCGGCGCCGAGGAGTCAATACCGCAAGTGATCGTACTCGGAACCCCCAACTGTCTAAGCGCTGTTTCGTGGTGGCGTCGTTTCGCGAAGCGTATAGTAGCGCCTCAACCCAACATACCCTGTTACTTTTCTTCGTCGAGTATCCAAAGCCAGGACATCGGGCCCTGGCCTGGTACAGCTCCTTCAGCAACACCAATTCAGAAACGACCCATCCCATGACACAAAACGCGTTCTTCTCCAGATCCTCCGTCAGCCTATTTTAACCCGTCCTGGGCCACAAAAAAAAGCGATACAGCATTTGCTCTGAGGAGCAAGAGTTAACAATCCGAGGGTAAGTGTCCAATTCTACCCTACGAACATAAGCGCCTAAAGGATCAACTGTCCTATAGTGCTGAGTGCGAACTATGCCAGTAGAAATGAACCATTTGTAGCAAACGCGGAAACAGTGTCAAAAAACAGTCAACGAAATTCGAGTCATCCAGAGCGCACGATAAAACGGCTTCGGTAAATCGCAGTAATCGGCAAAGTTTACCGTAATAAACGCCAACGCGAGTAGTTCACCTATCGCCAATACCCTGACAACTGGGTCTGGGGATTTCGCGCACGAAGGCTTCGGTTTGAGGTCGAAATCTAATGGAAAGATATCACGGCGGCGACAAACCCACAAGCCAGCGATATACACCTTGATTCCCCCAGCGACGACCCCGAAACGCACCCCTATCAGCATCAGAAAGTAATACAACTTGATGAACATTCCTCCGCAGCGCCAAATGGCCCAATGATTAAGCCCACTGCCTTCCACTGATGGAATGAAACATGGACTCACCACCGCTAAAATAGTGAAAGGTCGCATGGTCGCCTATGTGACAAAATCTGCAGGAAGAGGCGCCAAATCCCAGCCCCAGATGGACAGGCTTGCAATAATCACAGCTGGTATCAGTTAGAGCCGGAAAATCGCCGCCGACGATAAACGTCAACAATGACTGTCCAAACAATGCACGCCAAGAATTCATCAGCGCCATCGCACTCTGTATTGCCACCGGTTCCAGAAGGCTAGTGACTGCTGTCAATATTTCAGGATTATAGAAAGAACAAACCCTGCATTGTTGAAGGAGAAACAGACAGGAAAACTCGAAATGCAAATCTGATTCGATGATTCCGAATTCCCTGATTTCCTGTATGCCGAGTAAAACAGATGCCCGCCCCACAAATAGATCAGTAGGACAGACTATCCAGATATCCGTGTCTTTCCCGCAAACCCCCCAGTTGGTCTCCGCCAATATTCTCACGAGGACAAACTGTTCGGAATGCTGGAAGTTGGCAATCAAAGCAAGACAAAGGTTAGCGGTCTGCCATAAAGCCCAGGCAGCCAACCAGCATAGAACGAAGATGAACGGCTTGACAAAGAGCTCCAGTGCTGAGCGTGTGCTGACGGCGGTGACGCAGCGGTAACAGTAACGGCGCCGGGGAAGTAAAGAGCGTCCACTATCAGGGAGATAGTGGACTGCCGACTGGCTTTGAAATCGCATATATGCCAAGAGAATGGCGCCAGCGGCAATGAGCCCGATGAACCCATATAAGAGAACGAAGGGAGGGGTCAGGACGCGTCTGGGGCGCCGCTCTGGCAATTCCCCGAATACCTTGGGCTCCAACTCGGCGGCCCTGGGCAAACGGATGACTGTGTCGTGTGGAAGCCTGGGGCGGTTTGGACTCACCAATAGTCTCGGCGGTATTAAATGATTTGGATGGCTTAACTCTTAAGAAACAAGGGAGAAAACACTAAAGCAGAGGGAAAGCAGCCAACCAGATTCTAGATTGGAGGCTGAAGAGTGTCAATCGCAGGTTTATATGCACGAGGTAGATACTCTGGGAACGCGCCGCTTTTCCTATACCCTTTCCCAACCAATGAAGCGGGCAGTTTTCGCGTCGGGATCATAGTTCGGTGATCTACTATAGGGTCAGCCGCTCGGCTTCTGAGGTGAACAATAAAGGACATCGTTCCACTCCACGGCAGTTGAACTGCGCTACAACCGGTTGATAGTCGACCTCGAAAGTGGCTGAAGAACGCTGAGGCGAATAGGACGATCTGGATTCACGTGATGCGATACGATTCCGTTCTAAATGGTTTAGACATCTGACTATGTACCCCTATCCTTCCGGTGACCTCCATATCGGGCATTGACCCTTGTAGCTAATGGCGCGCCTCTGAGTGCCCGCCGTTTTCGCCGGATGCGCGCTACAACGTCTGTGCATCCAATGGGTTGACGCGTTGGTGTTACCAGCGGAGAACGCGGCTATAAGCAGGGGAATTCATCCCTACAACTGGACGAGAGCAAAAGAGTGAAGGAGAGGGGCCCAAGCGCACTCAGAGGAGAAACTCTGACCATCAAACAAGGGTCAGCAGGTTGGAAGAAAACAAGGAAACTCAGGTCCATCGGCGCCATTTATGACTGGGACCGGGAGGTCATTTGTTGCCTGCCCGAATATTACCGCTGGAACCAATGGTTCTTTTTGAAGTTTCTTGAGCATGGCTTGGCTTATCGTTCCAAGGCGCCGGTGGTGTGGTGTCCATCCTGCCAGACGGTGCTGGCAAACGAGCAAGTGCTGAACGGCAGTTGCGAACGCTGCAATGCCGTGGTGACCAGACGCGACCTGGAACAATGGTTTCTTAAAATCACTGACTACGCTGATGAACTGTTGGATTTCGGTGGGTTGGTGGATTGGCCCGAGAAAATCCTGATGATGCAGCGAAACTGGGTCGGTCGCAGCGAAGGCGTCGAAATCAGCTTCGATATTTCTCATAACGGCCTGGAAGAGAAGGAAATTCGTACGTTCACCACCCGCATTGATACTATCTTCGGAGTGACCTTTTTTGGTTCTGGCTCCAGAGCATCCTCTGGTGCCATTGCTCACGACCGACGGTCAGCGGGAACAGGTAGAGACTTACGTCAATCAGGCCAGACAGACGTCAGAAATTGAGCGGCTTTCCACCGAAAAAGAAAAGACTGGTGTGCCTCTCGGGACTTACGCCACCAACCGCCTGAATGGTGAACGTATCCCCATCTACACGGCTGATTACGTTCTAACTACATACGGAACCGGCGCGGTGATGGGCGTACCGGCCCACGATGACCGAGACTATGCTTTTGCGCGCAAAAATGGTCTTCCGGTTCGAGTAGTAATTGCGTCCATTGACTGGGACGGCAAAGAGCCGACAGAGGCCTATTTGGGCAGCGGTTTTATGACCAATTCAGGGAAATACGAAGGCATGACCAATGAAGAAGGCATGGCGGCCATCGCTGATGATGTGGAGAGGAATAGCTGGGGTCATCGCACCACATCTTACCGGATCCGAGATTGGCTGATCTCTCGCCAACGGTATTGGGGTACTCCAATACCGATAGTCTATTGCGAAGGTTGCGGTGCGGTGCCGGTACCTGAAGAGAATCTGCCGGTGCTGCTGCCGGAAGATGCAGATTTCAAGCCCACAGGCGAGTCCCCCATTGGCTGGAAACGAGGCCTTTCGCAACACCACCTGCCCTACATGCGGGGGACCCGCTCTCCGTGAAACGGACACCATGGACACCTTTGTAGATTCGTCCTGGTACATGCTTCGTTACACGTGCCCCAAGTTCGGGGATGGCCCCTATGACCCGAACATCCTCAAGCAATGGCTTCCGGTAGACCAATACACCGGTGGCGCTGAGCACGCGGTTATGCACCTGCTCTATGCCCGTTTCTTTATCAAGGCCATGCGGGACATAGGATTGGTGGATTTTGACGAACCATTCCTTCGCCTTTTCAATCAGGGCGTGATCCTGGGTTCTGACCACGAGAAGATGAGCAAGAGTCGTGGAAATGTGGTAAACCCGGATGATGTTATTGGCACAATGGGCGCGGACGCGGTCCGCTGCTTCCTGATGTTTATCGGGCCCTGGGACCAGGGTGGCCCTTGGAGCGACGTTGGCATAAATGGCGTTGCGCGCTGGCTCAACCGGGTTTGGGCACTGGTGTCGAGGGACCCACAAGACCTTGAGTCGTCGCCTGTTGATGCACAGGCAGTTAAAGACACGCTTCGAATTCTTCACCAGACGGTGCGCAAGTGTCACGGCGACTTGGATCGGTTCAAGTTTAACACTGCCATTGCATCACTAATGGAGTTGGTTAATCACCTTAGCAAGGTCTGGGCCGAGGCAAATGTTGATTCGGACACTTGGATGGAATGCATCGAGAAGTTCCTGTTAATGCTAGCTCCTATCGCTCCCCATATCGCGGAGGAACTGTGGGAGCAGACGGGTCACGCTTATAGCATTCACCAACAGAGCTTTCCTGCCTGGGACGAATCGCTGGCAGCCGACGAAACAATCACTTTGGTGGTCCAGGTGAATGGAAAGGTTAGGGACCGCATAGAAGTGCCGGCGAATATTGACGAGCCCACTGCCCACGAACTGGCCCTTGCCAGCAGCAAGGTACAGCCCTACACCGAAGGAAAAGTTGTGGACAAAGCTATTTACGTGCCAGGTCGCCTGGTTAACGTGGTAGTGGTATAGAAGGAACCCTTGCCGTATGGCAGGCTGGCATTTCGGATTTGAGTGATCACTAAGATGACGCTGGTTGAAAAATACGCTCTCTTGCCCGAAGAAATCGACCGGGAGAGCCTGAAAATGGTCCAGGCCGATCTGCCCGGGGGGATCAATCTGCCGCCGGAGGAGCACTATGTGCTTTGCCGGATAGTGAGGGCCGAAGGGGACCCGGCCATTGCCGAGATGGTGCGTTTTAGCCCGGGTGCCGTGGCAAGCGGTCTGGCAGCGCTAAAGGCTAAAATAGATGTGGTCACCGATGTACGAATGGTCGAAATGGGCATTTCCAAGGCGCTTTTGAGCCGGCAGCAAGTCGCTACTCGCTGCCTCATTGACGTGCCTGAAGTGGCTGCCCGCGCCCAAAGGGAAAAGACCACCAGATCCGTAGCAGCAGTCAGGGAATTGGCGCCTCATCTTGAAGGTGCTGTGGTTGCCATCGGCAACGCTCCCACCGCGCTTTGGCGCTTCTGGACCTGGTAGATTCGGGGTCGGCATCTCCGGCTCTGGTTATCGGCATGCCAGTTGGCTTTGTTGCCTGCCCGGAATCAAAGCATGAACTGGTTAGCAGGGGAATCCCGTACATTTCCATTTTAGGCCGACGCGGCGGCAGTTCCGCGGCTGCCGCTACTGTTAATGCCCTTTTGGAACTTGCCGGCGCTCCGACAAGTCGGGAGGCCAATTGAGCGATCAACACACTCACGGACATGGTCACCAGCACGGCGGGCAGGTGGCAGCCAGGGTTGAAGTTGAATTGACGGCCGGGGTGCAACCTGATTGGGGAGTTGTACTGCTGGGACACGGAAGCCAGCGGGGTGCCAGTCCGCGAGAGTGTTCTTGTGCCTGGCAGCAGCCAGAGACCACAAGAATGGGTGGCCCAACAGAAGGAAGCGGGGTTGCGGATTCACCTGGCTGGCCCGGCTGGTGCCGGCGCTGTCCAAACACTCCTCAGGGATTGGGCGAGGCGGCTCGAAGGCTTCAGGCCGTATTGGGCCGGGAGCGGGCCCACGTGATTCTTTCATGCTTGGAATTCATAGAACCCTTTCCGGGCGAAGCAGTGCGGTTGTTATCCGAGCAGGGCACCAACAGGATAGTCGTGATGCCTTACCTGCTGGGAAACGGGAAACACGCCACTATCGAAATGGACGAGATGCTGGACGATATCCGGGCGCCCGAATGCCCAAGGTAGATTTGATCCTGGCGGATGGGCTTGGTGCAGACCCCAGGTTGGCAGCGTTAATGGTGGAACGCATTGGCAACATGGAAACTGCTGCGCCGACTCCAGGGAAAGGTGAGACTGTTGGCATTTTGATCGTTAAAGCCGGAACCCGCACCCAGTATGACGATTGCCGTTGGCTTGTAGAGTTGGGCCAAATGGTAGAAGAAGCCATGGGTCAGGGTTACGTGGTTGATGTTGCGCAGTCTCACTACGGCGATCCAACTATGGAGGCTGCCGCTGCTCGTTTGATTGAGGAGCGGGGGGCGACGGCCATTATTTGCGTCCCATACATCTTTTTTCCAGGGATTATATTGACCCGAAATGTCCTGGGAACGTTGGAGCAATTGAGGCAAGAGTATCCAGAGGTAGCCATGACCGTGGCTCCGCCCCTGGGGGTCGATGACAAAGTGATTGAAGTAGCTGCAGACCGGGTTCGGCAAATATGGGCAGGAAGTTGATAGCCTAGCAGGTGATGGTTAGGCAGGGCCCTCAGGGGCTTTGTGTTTGTCGTTCTCTTCCCAATCCGGTCCAGAGTGGTAAATAGACAGGATGACCGAAAACTCAGACAGAGAAGAGCGTCCGGAAAGCGATTACAGTCGCCAGACTATCAGGCGGCGACAGTTACGCACCGGTTTGATACTACCCCCCTACCCCAACCCCCTACCACCCACCCAACCAACCCCACCACCCACCCACCACCACCACCACCCCACCCCACCACCACCACCACCCCCCACCACACCCACACCACCTACCCACCCTCCGCCCCACCTCCCCCACCGCCCACCACCCCCCCAACCACTACCAACCCAAACCACCCCCCGGGCGCCTACCTGCCGCCGCCCCCCACCCGGGGCCTCCCCCACCCCCCCTTACCGCGACCCCCACTCCCACCTAAACCCCCCCACCTAGCCAAGCCACCACCCACCGACCCCCACCCCACGCACCTCCACCTCTACCAACCCCGTCCCCCCCCCCCCCGCACCGACGCGACCTGACAGCCCCCCCCGACCCCCCCCCGCCCCACCGACCTACCGGCCGCCCCCCCTGCCCCCCCCCCCGCCCGCCTCCCCCCGCCCCTCGCTTCCCCCCACCCCCCCCACCGCCCCCCCACGCCCCCCCCCCCCCCCCCCCCCCCCCTACCCCCCCCGGATCTGTGTGCGGCTGCGGCGGCAAAAGCTTGGCTACCACCCAGGCATTGTTGACTGGGTAAACCCCCGGTGCGCCGTCTCACATAATCAACGCATCCGCTTTCCAATGGGGAGCGATGTTTACTTTTCATGTTAATCAACTGCACTACTGCCAGTGTTCCGAGAAGGTGATAGGGTAACTTCTCCGTTACCAATGAACGGCGCGACTACCCTGACGTTACCCACGGGGCAGAAATTTGCTGCACTGTATGGAGGACCCCAGACTCTCTGCCTCCTGGCGTCCCTCATAGTTGGAGATCGGTAAGATTGAGTCGTTGTGAGGTGAGAGGTTAGAGAGGTAGGGGCTGGACCCTATACGCACGTTGCCTATGAGGCGTTGTGTTTTGCTCTGCGTCTCCTTCCACCCCTCTTCTGTTTCTCTTTCTCCTCTCTTCTTATCTTATCTCTCACCCCTCTTCCCTTTTCTCTTTTCGCTCTTCCTTCTTCGTCCCTCTCTTGCTTCTCTCTTTGTCTTCTCTTTTGGTCCCTATTACTTTCTTCTTCCTCTTCTCTTCTTCCTTTTCTCTCTTTTCTCTCTCTCCTTCTCTTCTTTTTTTTTTTGCTTTCTTTTCTCCTTTCTTCTTTTCTTCTTTCTTTCCTTCCTCTTTTCTTTCCTCTTTTTTTTATCTTTGTCTTTTTTGGTTTGTCCTGGTCGGTACCACGCAACGTCGTCCTTTGTCCGGTCATTGAAGTTTGTGAACTTCTTTCACCCCGTGTTTCCGCCGGACGAATGATTGTTGAATCTGTGGGCCAGGCTGCCTCTGAATTTGGTTTGGACTCGAACACGGGGTTGGTGGTCCAGGTTTCAGTACCGGGTGGCGAAGAGATTGCCAAGAAAACCACTAATTCCCGGTTGGGAGTCCTGAACGGCATTTCCATTTTGGGCAGCACTGGGGTAGTCCAACCGTTCTCCACCGCCGCATGGCGGGCCAGCGTACACCTGGCCATCGACGTGGCCGCCACCAACGAACTTTCGCATTTGGTGCTTTCCACTGGCACGCGAAGTGAAGAGTATGCCAGGCGACATCTTGATCTGCCCGATATGGCTTACATAGAGGCAGGCATATTCAGCGGGCCGGCGATGAAACGTTGCGTAATGCGAAATGTTGGCCGGGCTGCCCACGTGGGCATGGTCGGTAAGTTGTCCAAGATGGCGATGGGATATTTTGTTACCCACGTAGCCGGAAACCAGGTGGACACCCAATTCCTGGCTGACTTGGCGGCCCAGTGTGGCGCTTCCGAGGCGGTGCAGGAAGAGATACGAGGAGCCAGCAGTGCTCGCCACTTCCAGGAAATAGCCCAGGAGCATGGCTTGTTGTCCGTATTTCCTTTGATGTGCCGGATGGTGTGTGACGAGAGCCGGAAGCAATTGGGCGACGACGCCGAGGCATTGATTGTGGACGTTCTTTGCTTTGATTTCGAGGGCAATCTCTTGGGCCATGCTTCCACTTCACCCGGTGGGGTTCCTCTGGTGGCCAATGCTGGTGCGTGAGGATATGGATGAGGCCGATTCCTCGAACCTGGAAACGGCCAGTGTTGTAGCCAAGGGTGCAGACGTTAATGGAGCAGGACGATCTTGGGGTCTGCGAGACGAGGACTTTGAACAACGTCGGCCCTTGCGTGGGCAGATTACCAAGCGGGAAGTCAGGGCGGTTAGCCTATATTGCCTGGGGTTGCGGCCCGATAGCATAGTTTGGGACATCGGCGCCGGTACGGGCTCCATTTCGGTTGAGGCAGCAATACTCTGCCATCAGGGCAAGGTTTATGCCGTTGAACGGGACACCGAGAGCCTTCCGCTGCTGCAGAGTAATGTGGCCCGCTATGCCAGTGAAAATGTCAAGATAATCGCTGACGCCGCTCCACAAGCCTTGGCGGCTCTGCCCGACCCGGATTCGGTATTCGTCGGGGGGAGTGGCGGCGAATTGCAGGAGATATTGGATAAAGTGGCTAGTCGCTTGAGACCCGCTGGTCGGGTAGTAGCCAACTTTGCAACCCTTGAAAGGACCAACGAAACTAACAGATGGTTTCAACAACAAGGTTTTCAGATAGAAATAAGTATGATCAACGCAGCCAGAAGCAAGGAAATGCCCGACGGGTCAGTCCGGCTGGAGGCGTTGAACCCGGTCTTTGTTGTGACCGCCTGGAGAGAAGGTCCCTCCCGGGAGGACGTGCTGAATGAGCAGTGAAGCGATTAACCCCAATTACGGTTGCCTGTATGGCATCGGTGTGGGGCCAGGTGATCCAGAACTCGTAACAATCAAGGCCCAGCGCATATTGAAAGATGTTCCCATCATCTGTACTCCCCATTCGGACACGAGCCGAGATAGCTTCGCCCTTTCTATAGCCCGTCAGTTTATCGATACGGACAGGCAGGAATTGTTGCGGTTCGGCTTTCCCACCGATGACGCTGAAGCGGCTTCCAAGGTGTGGGAAACGGTTGCCGAAACCCTTGCCGAGAGGCTAATGGGAGGGCAGGATGTTGCCTTCATAACGGAAGGGGACCCAATGCTTTTCAGCACCTTTTCTTACGTTCTGGAAAGCATTCGCCTCAACCATCCCGACATTTTGGTGGAAATTATTCCCGGCGTGTCATCGGTGATGGCCGCTGCGGCAAGGGCCAGTTTGCCCCTGGTGACTCACGGGCAACGGTTGGCGATCCTCCCTGCGGTTTACGGGATCGATGACCTGCGGGAAGCCATCGCTAATTACGATACTATCGTGCTGATGAAGGTCAACCGGGTTTTGCTGGATGCACTGGCCAATTTGGAGAGCCTCGGCCTGGCAGGTAAAGGGATATATGTGCGTCGAGCTACCACAGATAGAGAGCAGGTGGTGCAAGACCTGCGGCAACTGACCGAGGAAGACCTGGATTACTTTTCGCTACTAATCATCAAAAGGTGAAGCTATGGCAGAGGGCAAAGTCTACTTTATCGGTGGAGGGCCCGGCGACCCGGAACTCCTTACTCTGAAAGCCAAACGACTGATCGAATCCGCAGATGTGGTGATTTACGCCGATTCGCTGGTGCATCCTTCCATTGTGGAACTTGCCAGTGATGATGCTGCGGTTTACGGCAGCAAGGATATGGACCTGGATCAGATAATGCAGGTTACCCTGGAAGCCGCCGACAAGGGCAAGGTCGTGGCCCGAATTCAGAGTGGCGATCCCTCGGTTTACGGGGCCATGCTCGAACAAATGCGAGTTCTCGAAGCGGCCGGGGTGGATTACGAAATAATACCAGGGGTGAGTGCCGCTTTTGCCGCCGCTGCCAAGCTCAAAGCTGAGTTAACCATACCGGACGTCGCGCAGACCATTATCATGACGCGTGCCCAGGGTCGAATAGCGATGCCCCCGAAGGAGCAACTTAGGGACTTGGCTGCCCACGGCTGCACTTTGGTAATTTTCCTTGGCATAACGCGGATGCCCCGAATAGTTCGTGACCTTGAGGCGGCCGGTTATGCGAAAGATACCCCTGTTGCCATAGCATACCGGGTGGGTTGGGAAGACGAACAGTTTATTCGAGGCACGCTGTCCGATATCGCTGCCAAGGTCAGAGACGCCAAGATAACTCGCCAAGCGCTCGTGTTGGTTGGAAAGGCTTTGGATCCCGATCTTCGGGACCCTTCCCTCATTTCGGACGAGGAATTTGCTAAGTCCCACCTCTATTCAGGGAGCTATACCCACTTGTTCCGGCGCTCCAGGAACTGGGGCAAGACTGAGGAAGCTGAAACAGTCACGGCGCCGGCGACAGTTAATGGCGCCGGTGGGTCGAACTAGGAGTCTTGTGAACAGCCCTGACTCCGGCAGCCCTGTCGAAGCCGGTACCGGAGAAATGGTTCCGACTCAGAAGAGAACTGGGCTTATTGCACTTTCCCGGAGCGGTGTTGAACTGGCCGGAAAATTGGCAGGTGCTATGTCAGGTGACGTAACAGTTCACCTGATTGATCGGTATTCCGAAGAGGTCTCAAATCCTCTAGGAGCTTCAATAGAGACATTTGTCCTGCCCCTCAGACCAGTGATTTCGCAGGCTTTCCGCGAATACCAGCAGCTTATATTGTTCATGCCTGTAGGTGCGGCGGTTCGCCTCCTTTCCCCCTTGTTGCAGCACAAACACAGCGACCCGGCCGTTGTTTGCGTGGATGACGGTGGCCGATTCGCCGTAAGCCTTCTTTCAGGCCACGTCGGCGGCGGCGATGAGTTAGCCCAGAATGTCGCGGGGATTCTCGGGGCGACTGCCGTTATCACTTCGGCCTCCCATGTTAGAGAAACACTGGCTGTGGATCTACTGGGACGAGAATTGGGTTGGAAATTGGAGGCAGATTCAACTACCGTCACCCGAGTAAGCGCCTCGGTAATTAATGGAGAGGCCGTTGGGATTTTCCAGGAAGAGGGTGAAAGAGATTGGTGGCCTGTTGATACGCCTTTCCCCCAGAATTTATCCACCTATACCAGCCTGAAAGAGTTATACCGGTCAGAGTGTGTCGCAGCCCTGATAATCACAGATAGGGACTACTTGCCAGGCCGGAATACTTTACCTTTAGAAGGAGATAGTTCCAGGGCTGTCCCCTCGGTGATCTATCGCCCGAAGAGTCTCGTGGTTGGTATGGGGATGCCGCCGGGGAGTTTCCAGGGAGCATTTGGAAGAGCTGCTGACATACACGTTTCGCAAGCACAACCTGTCACTAAAGTGCATCAAGTGCATAGCAACAGCGGATATTAAGCGGGATGAAGCCGGTATCTTGGAACTGGCCGGTAGGTACGAGGTTCCGGTGGTCTGCTATGGGCCGGACCGTCTGAACGATGTCTTTCAGAACGTTAGAATGGAGACTCTTTCCAGGGTAGAAGGTCGGACCGGTGAATCGCCGGTCGGCACACCCACTCCATCAACGGTGGCCCACCGCCTCTTGGGAGTATGGGGAGTTTCTGAACCGGCGGCACTGCTAGCATCGGACAGTTCCGAGTTGCTGGTAACCCGAGAAAAGACTGATCGGGCTACGGTAGCGGTGGCCCGGGTTCCCAATCGGTAACTGTGGCTTATAGTCATCGGTTCTCTTAATTCGTTCCAAAGGAAACTTAGTCAATGACCTCTGAAGGCGGGAGACTATACTTGGTGGGCCTCGGCCCAGGAGATCCCAACCTACTGGCGCCCGGAGCATCAGCCGTGTTGCAGGGAGTCGATGTAGTCGTGGGACTTCGTGGTTATATGGAGCAGATTTCTGCCCTCACGAAAGGGAAGGAAGTTGTGTCCATGGAACTCGGGCAGGAACTGGAACGGGCTGCCAAAGCCGTTGAACTGGCATATGCCGGCAGTTCTGTAGCGGTAGTTTCATCGGGAGATGCCGGGGTCTATGGGATGGCCGGGCCAGTATTTCGCATCCTCACCGACCGGAACTGGGACGGTATTTCCCCGGAAGTTGTTACTGTGCCAGGGGTTTCAGCCCTGCAATCGGCAGCCTCCCTTCTGGGTTCTCCATTGATGCAGGACTTTTGCGCCATCAGCCTGAGTGACCTGCTTACGCCTTGGGAGGCCATCCAAAGACGTTTGGAAGCGGCGGCGATGGGCGATTTTGTCGTTGCCCTGTACAATCCCCGCAGTCGACGGCGTGACTGGCAGTTGTTGGAAGCGCGGCGTATTTTGATGGAGCAACGACCAGTGGATACTCCGGTAGGCCTGGTTCGGGAGGCGTACCGCAAAGAACAGCGGATACTTCTGACTGATTTGGGCGGTCTGGAGCCGCTCAGCAGTGAAGTCGACATGTTCACTACGGTAATCATAGGAAATTCAACCACTTACCTGCTTAATGGTCGAATGATCACCCCCAGAGGTTACGAAGAAAAGAGAACAGGCTAGACATAGATATCCGGGTAAAGTAGCCAGGAGCCAACGAACATATGCCTAACACAAGAAAGAATCACCTTAAGGAAAAATTAGCAGAGGGCCAGGTCACCGTAACTATATCCGGTAATTTGAACAGCGAGATGGTGGACTTCCTTGGGCCCCTGGGGTTCGACGGATTTGGATCGAGTGCGAACACGGCGGAGTTACCTGGGAACAGTGGGTGACATGACGAGAGCCTGTGATCTGTGGGGCGTTACACCAATTACCCGGGTTAACGCCAACGAACCCTGGTTGATTACTCGGACCCTGGACAGGGTTCCATGGGAATTGTTACTCCCCATGTGAACAACAGGACGGAGGCGGAGAAAGCGGCGCAGTCAGCTAAGTATGCCCCGCTAGGTTACCGGGGAATGTTTGGCGGGCGTCAGTCGTACGGGGTTTCCGATTACTTCCAGGCAGCCAACGACCAAAGCATGGTAGTTGTACTTTTGGAAGAGGTAGAGGCTTTGCAAAATCTGGACGAGATTTTGCAGGTAGATGATATAGACGTTTTCTTTGTGGCACCATCTGACTTGGCCCAGACCATGGGTCATCTCGGTAACCCCGGACATCCCGAAGTTCAAGCCGCGATCGATGCTGCCATTGCGCGCATTGTCGACTCGGGACGGACTGCCGGCACTTTGGTCAATGACGCTAACGCATCAGAATACGTTGAGAAAGGCGTGAGGTTTCTGATGACCTCATTCAATGGCTGGATAGTTCGAAGTTCAGCAGAATTCTTGGCGAAAATTTCCCAGCCCGGTAACTGAATTCGGCGCAAGAAGGGTTAAGCAGCTGAAGAAGAGTCTTGCTATAGGGTGCTGGGGTCATTTTCTTGTCCCGCTTCATCGAATGCCGCCTCCCCCACAGCCTCCGCAACGACAAGCTTTTGGTTCAAGGGCAAAAGCAGGATGCTGCCGAGAATAAAGAGGGCAGCTCCAATAATCAGCAGGCCAGCATATCCTGCCCCGGTGGATACCAGGTTGTTGGACAGGTCCACCAGGGGGCCCAGGGTCTTGGAGAAAGCGGCACCGCCAATGGTAGCAAGGTTGACGATGGCCATATGTCTGCCTTCCCGCCGCAAGGCCAGTTCGTTGGCCAATGCCCAACTGGCGCTAAGCACCGGTCCGATGCAGAGCCCTATAACGCTGGATATGGCCACCACTTGAACAGTATTGTTTGCCCAGAAAATCCCAATCGTCCCCGCTGCAGCGCCAATTGCGCCACAGATTATTACTGGCTTTCGCCCGACTCGGTCAGATAGCCAACCTGCCGGATAAACGCTCAATGCAAGGGCTCCTCCAATAGATATCACTGCCGTCCCCAAAGTCTGGGCCGGATTGTCCACCTTCACCACATCTCCCAGGAAATACAAGCCGTAGGTGGGAAAGATGAAAGTTGCGGTGATTAACAGGAAGCGGGAGAGCAGGAACCAAAGTAACTGCGGGTGCAGCCCGGTTGTTGGGTGGCGAAGGGTAGTCCGGCTTCGGAGCGCCGTAGTCGTTCCCTGGTAGTTGCTATTGCAGAACTGATCAGTACCGTGACTACCAGTGTGCCGCCCACTACGGCCAACGTTACACGGAGCCACATTATGGTTTCGGGCCCCTCGTATAGACTGTCAGGCTGCCGCAAATTGCGACCAGCACTAGCCCCCCGGCGGCGTCCGACAGGATCTTTAGCGACGACGCCACACCTATTCGGCTGGTAGGAACAAGGTCGCCAATGAGGGCAAGGTAAGGGGCTGTACTTATCCCAGCGTTGGCCTGAATAAAGATCCAGATAATCAATAGGGATATAACCGTTAGAGAGAACGAAAGGCCGGTCAGACCAAGGCACACGAAGAGGACGCCACAGAGCATATAGGGCACGCGTCGTCCCAGGGGCGACCTGGTCCGGTCGCTGTAGGAGCCAACTATAGGCTGAACCAGGGCCGCTGCAATCAGGCCGCTAAATCCCAAAGCCCCAAGCAGGGAATTTTTCGCGCCAGCCGGGGCCACATCCAGTACCAAGGTGGGTAATATGATGGTCTCCATCGCCAGAAAAAATCCTGTGATGCCGAAACTGAAAGGCCCGAGCCTCAGGAGGGCGGGGGTGGTCCAGGAGAGGAGTCTTTGTGACGAGAGAGAAACCATCTGATAGAAATTTCGGCAGGAGCGCTAATTGGCGCGACTAACATTAACGAAAAATCGTTCCATTGGGCTGGCTTCTCTCAGCAGGAAGTCATACCCGGTACACTTATATTCTACAGTATGTGTTTTCACTGTTTCCATAAGTGAGGCATTACAGGAGTCATCATAGTGATTGAGTTCATGGTCTGCCTTCCAGAGCACTCATGAAAATTTGCTCATTGTTGCCCAGCGGCACTGAAATCCTCTATGCATTGGGGCTTGGTGACCAAATAATTGGCGTTACCGACCTTTGCGACTATCCTCCCCAAGTAAAGGAAAAGCCAGTTGTCTGCCGAAGTCGTATTGACGTCGACACAATGTCAAGTCGACAAGTCGAAGAGATGATGCGCAGGATTTTGGCTGCGGGAGAGAGTCCCTATGAGTTGGATGGAGATTGGATAGCCAACAATTCGCCAGATGTGGTCTTGACCCAGGACCTGTGCTATTTCTGCGAGGTGGACGCTCAAACAGTGGGCCGCGCTCTGGATCAAATGCCCATGCCTCCGGAAGTAGTGATATTGCAACCTAAAACCGTTGAAGGCATTTTTGCCTCCATCAGGAAAATAGGGGAAGCCTGTGGCGCTTCAATGCAGGCTGCCGAGTTGGTGTCTGCGCTGGAAAGCAAAGTCAGGGTTGTTGAGCAGGCGGTGGCTGCTGTTGAGGCCAGGCCGCGGGTCTTCTCACTGGAAGGAATCAATCCTTTGGTAGCAGGGGGCCATTGGATACCTGACCTGTTGCTACGAGCTGGTGGGGATATAGAGATGTTTGGTCCGGGGGCGCCGGCAACCCGCTTAACCTGGGATGAGGTTATTGGGTGTGCTCCCGAGAAGATCTTTATAGATCTGTGCTCTTCCGACCTGCGCCGTCAAAAGTTCGAAGTCCCTTGGTTGGCCGCCCAGCGGGGATGGAATGACCTTCCCGCAGTCCAGACTGGTGAGGTTTACCTGATCGACCACGTTTATTTCAGTGTACCGGGCCCGAGAATTGTAACGGGGCTTGAAATCGTGGCCCAACTAACGCACCCAGACGTATTTTCGGGCATTATTCCTCAGGGCACTGTTCTCAAGCTCGACCAGGGACTGGCATCCGGTACCTCCTCCGAGAACATTGGCGATTGCTTCCTGCCTTGGCCTCCCTGATCGTTGCAATGGCAATCCAGTTGAGGAGGTTTCAGCTTGCCGCAGATATCGGGTTTGCTCCAGAAACAATTGTGGTCGCAGTAGCGAGTTGCCTTGGCAGAGGTTATAATTGGGCAAATCCGCAAAGGGAAGGTTGGCATCTTGACTAGTAGAGACGACTTCAGGTCGGCAATGTCCCTCTTCGCTACCGGTGTAACCGTAGTAACCTCCTTGGATGACCACGGGGAACCCCATTCGATGACCGCTAATTCCTTCACATCAGTTTGTCTGGACCCCCCCACTGTGCTCATTTGCGTTGCCCATGGCACTCATACTTACGGCTACGTCGAAAAGAACAGGCGTTTCGGTGTGAACATACTAGGCGATAATCAAGAGGAACTGGGAGTTTACTTTGCCAAGCGTCCAGAGGACCGGCAAGAAGGAACCGAGTACCATTACACATTAGCGGAGGGCGAAATCCCGATGCTCGAGGATTCTATGGTGTTTTTTGGCTGCGAAGTCGTAGGTGCCCATGTTTATGGCGACCACACCGTTTATATGGGTGAGGTGAAAGAAGTGATTCGCAACGAAGAACACAATCCTCTGATGTTTTACAAAAGCCGTTGGTACCATCCCACCGATCGGATGGAATAGTGTAAGAAAGGGCCGGGGCAAGTCTAAAAACTTCAACCCCGGCCTCTACCTTTCAACCTGCCTCTATTGTGGCGGATCGTAGCACCTCTTTCCTCACTTCAAGGAAGCCAGAAACTCCTCTATGCTTGCGTTTACCTGCTTGTACTTTTGCATTTGAACGAAGTGAGAAGCCCCCGGAATTACCGCTTTCTTTGCCCCGGGTATATTGTCTGCGAGGTAATCGGCGTATTTGACGGGTGTCATTGTGTCCTCGGAACCGCAGATAACCAGGGTTGGCAGGGCTATGTCCTGGACTTCCTGCATGACGTCAAACTGGTCGCAGGCCAACAGGTCGTTAAGCTCAACTGAGGGCCCAACTTCCATAGACCGCCGCTTCATTGACTGAACCATGTCCTGGGCTACACCCGTGTAATACCCCATCTGGTTCTCCAGCCACTGGCTCTTGTCCTTCGTGGCTTCTCGGCCCATCTGAAGATATTCAGGGTGAACCCTGAGTCGGGCGCCGGTTCCCACCAGTATGATTCCCCGTACTTCCTCAGGGTAGCGGAGGGCATAAAGCATGCTGATGGCCCCACCCATTGAATGGCCGCAAATAACCATGTTTTTGTACCTGCGCGCCGTGGTAAACCCTC
The DNA here is from genome assembly GCA_030341885.1 of Geodia barretti. Taxonomy (NCBI): domain Eukaryota; kingdom Metazoa; phylum Porifera; class Demospongiae; order Tetractinellida; family Geodiidae; genus Geodia; species Geodia barretti. The sequence continues at coordinate 25,102 of CASHTH010003665.1, forward strand.
TAACCCACTCCAGGTATTGCTCTATGCTTGGGCAGGGGCGGCCATTAGGGTGTCCTGGCAAGTCCAAGGCCTTGGAGTTTCGAAAGTGTTGCAGCTGGTAATAGAATGCCAGACTTGAACTTCCAGCCCCATGTATGAATACGAGCTTCACTTAACGTCCTCCGTGTCTTCTCCGAATAAAGTAAATCGTTCGCGCTTAAACTCATTTAGAATGCTCGAACAAGTCAACGGCAAAGATTATATGAAATAAATAGCTCACAATCAAGGGAGCTATCAGTAACGTCGCTGACAGCTCCCTACAGTGCTGGCTGTATTCTTGACCCGTACTTAGTCTTAAGGGATTCATTCCCCTAAGTTGATCAGCTATTCTTCTTTGTTTTCTGGCTCCTCGTTCTCGTCCATATCCTCTTCAACGCTATTTGCGTAAGTATCATCATCGGAAGGGGCTTCGATCTGATGGCCGTCCGATGACGAACCGTTCATCGAGTGACTCTCGGTTTGGGAAGCAACCGTATCGGACGACAAGGACCCGCCGGTAGAATAGTCGTTCTCAGTGAAACAAGCTACCGAGGCTACGTAATCGTCGGGTTCCCGGTCCCGCCACACGATAACTCCCTGAGTGTAGCGACTGTTGGTTACCCTTACGTCTTCGAGGTTAATGCGCACCACCTGTGCCTTGGCGGAGATGATGAACACTTCCTGCCCCTCGTCGTCGGTGACCACCCTGGATGCGGCGACCGGTCCCGTCTTGTCATTTACTCTGAAAGTGCGTACTCCTTGTCCCCCGCGACCGTGCCGTGGGTAGTTCTTCAGGGGAGTCGACTTACCGTAACCCCCCTGGCTAACAACCAGGAGATGACCGTCAGAAGTTACCGGTGCCATTCCCACCACCTTGTCGTCACTGGATAGCCTAATGCCCCTGACTCCGCCGGCCGACCGGGAACGTGGCGTCAGGTTCTTGCGGGGGTCTTCACAGTTTCTTACCTGGAACAGCATGGCCTGTCCCTTTTCGGTAATCATCACAATCTCATCGGCGTCACCAATCTGAGCGACGCTGACCAGTTCATCACCGTCTTCCAAATCCATTACGATCAATCCGGAAGGCCTGATGTTGGTCAACTCTCCCTCTTTTAGGGCCTTTACTTCGCCCAACCTGGTGGCAAGGATCAGCATTGCGCTGTCCCTCGCATTCTTCACGGGCAACATGGCCTGTACCTGCTCGTTTCGGGCGATGGGGATGAGGTTGACCAGCAGAGTGCCCCGGCTGGTTCTGGAAGTATCGCCCTGGATCTGGTAGGCCTTGAGCGGGTACACTCGGCCGCGGTTGGTGAAAAACAGCAGGGTGTCGTGCGTGTCAACTACGACCAGGTCCATCAGGGCGTCGTCTTCGCGCGTCGTCATGCCGCGAACGCCCTTCCCGCCCCGATTCTGGGTGCGGTAGGTGTCGCAGGGAACGCGCTTGATATAAACCCTTCTGACTCAGGGTAATCATCACGTCCTGGTGTGGTATGAACTGCTCGGCGGACTGTTCTCCGACTTCCATTGGGTCAATTTCTGTACGTCGAGCGTCCCCAAAGTCCTTCTTAAGCTTTCTCGTTTCCTTCTTTATTTCGTTGAGAATCTTGGCTGTATCACCAAGCAACGCTTCCAGAGACGCGATCGTCTTCTGCAACTCTTCGTGCTCGTTTTGCAGCCGTTCCCGCTCCAAGGCGGCAAGGCGGCGAAGCTGCATGTCCAGAATTGCCTGAGCCTGGGCTTGGGAAAGGTCGAATTCGTCCATCAAGTTAGTTCGGGCGGCCTCGGCGTCGTCGGAGGTACGAATTATGACTATTACCTGGTCCATCACGTCCAGGGCAAGGAGCAAGCCTTCGAGGATGTGGTCCCGGTCGCGCGCACGTTGCAGCAGGTGTTCGGAGCGCCGGCGGATTACCTCCTGACGATGCTCGACGAACAGGGTTAGCATTCGCTTCAAAGGTAATACCTGGGGCTGTCCCGCCACCAGGGCCAGCATTATGGTATTAAATGTAGAGCGAAGGGCGGTGTGACGATACAGGTTGTTTCGGACTATGTTGGCCTGGGCATCGCGGCGCAGTTCAATGACGACTCGCATTCCCTGGCGGTCCGATTCGTCTCGTATATCGGAGATTCCCTCAACACGCTTGTCGCGTACCAGTTGTGCGATCTTCTCAACTAAATTGGCCTTGTTAACCTGGTAGGGCAACTCGGTAACAATTATTCGCTGGCGGCCACCTCTGATTTCCTCAATTTCGGTCTTGGCTTCCATGACAATTCGGCCGCGACCGGTGGTGTAAGTATCAATGATGCCTTGGGTGCCACGAATGTAACCTGAGGTCGGGAAATCCGGTCCCGGTATTAGCTTAATGAGGTCTTCGGTGACGCAGTTGGGTTGGTCGATAACGTGGCAGACTGCGTCACAGATTTCTCCCAAATTGTGAGGCGGGAGGTTGGTGGCCATCCCCACGGCGATGCCGGTTGCACCGTTGATTAGCAGGTTGGGCAAACGGCTGGGTAGCACTTGGGGCTCGTGAAGGGAGTCATCAAAGTTAAGGGAGAAATCCACGGTGTTCAGGTCAATATCAGCCAGCAGTTCTTCGGCTATGGCTGCCAGGCGGGCCTCGGTATATCGCATGGCTGCCGGAGGGTCCCCGTCAACACTTCCGAAGTTTCCCTGACCGTCAATCAAGGGGTAGCGCATTGAAAAGGTTTGGGCCATGCGAACCAGGGCATCGTATACCGGCGTGTCGCTATGGGGATGGTATTTGCCCAGGACTTCGCCAACAATTCTCGCGCACTTCCGGTGTGCTTGGTTGGGGCGCATACCCATTTCGTGCATGGCATAAAGGATGCGGCGTTGCACCGGCTTCAGCCCGTCCCGTACGTCAGGCAAGGCTCGGGAGACGATTACGCTCATGGCGTAACTCAAGTATGAATTCCGCATCTCCTCTTCAATGCGAATTGGTCTGATGCCACGTGAAGGGGGTACGGGTGCTGAAGTTACCATAATCTCTCTCCTTGGAATATCAGGCCGGCGAAGTCCGGCTCTGACAATTACCCTTTGCCGTTATTGGCCAGGTACATTTCCGCTCGCTCGCAAAAACCAGCAAACAGATTCGCGAAACTTCGTGGAACCTCATCTTGTCGTTCAGGGTGGCACTGCAAGCCAATTACCCAGCTATGGAATGGGCTTTCCAGTCCTTCAATCAGTCCATCTTCGACAGAGTATGCGCTGGTCATTAAATTCGGCGCTCTATGGGCCTCCCTCAATCCCTGGTGATGGAGGCTGTTGACGCGAAAGAATCCTGCGCTGCCGACAATAGCCGCTGATTTAGCCCCCGGAGCCATATATATGAGGTGTTTTTCAGGTTCCCAGCATCCGTCCGCGCGTACTGCCTTGTGTCCGGAAAGATCCTGGATGAGCCGACCTCCACAGGCCACGTTGAGCAACTGCATGCCGCGGCAGATTGCCAGCACCGGCATGTCGCGATCCAAGGCAAAGTGTAGGAGGCGCAATTCCAGGTCATCCAGCGGTCGACATAACTCGAGGTTGGCGTCGGGATCTGGCTCAGCACCGTAGAGCGCCGGATCGACATCCGGTCCGCCGGTCAGCATCAGCCCCCCGATCCCCTCGAGGATACGATGTGCCGGTCGCTCATCGGGGGGCAGCAACAAGCACACTTCCGCCCCTAAATTCTCCATGATTTCAACGTAACGGCGGGAATTGCGGAGGTCGGCTGACGTGATCGCAACCCTAGTCATACAGTTAACATATTATATCTGATACTGAATCTATTGCCTAGCAGAGTTGCTACGAATTAGAGCCATAACTGTGCTCCGCGAATTGTTAGTGGAAGTAAAATTTGGTAAGCTTTAGACGGTTACCAATAGCAAATACCAGCTCAGCAGTCCATAGGTATAATTGCTAGTAACTTGAGGCGCAGACGATGAAAGAAGTTATTCAAGAAGCGGTAAGGCAGCTTGAAGACCAGAACCCTTGCGTACTGGCTACTGTAGTGCGTACCAAGGGCTCAACTCCCCAGAAATCTGGATCCATGCTGCTGGTCAGGCAGGATGGGACCGGTGTAGGCACGTTGGGTGGGGGTTGCGTTGAAGGCGATATTTGGTATGCGGCCAAAGAAATGTTGCGTAACCACAGCGGCCCCGAATTTAAAGACTATTTCTTGAACGAAGATATCGCCGCCCGGGACGGTCTCGTTTGCGGCGGCACGATGTACTTTTACCTGGAACCCATGTGGGAGCCTTCGGCCTTCGTGGACATTGGTAGTCAGCTTATTGACGCTTACGAGGGAGGCGACCCGGTAGGTTTGGCCACGGTAGTCAACGTGCCTGATGGCGGAATTAACCTGGGGGCCAAGCTGATTCTCAAAGTGGATGGCACAGTTTCCGGTACCTTGGGCAGCGTTGAATTGGATGACAAGGCTGTGAGGGTAGCCCAGCAAGTTGCAGATGTAGGGTCCAACGAGAGTTTCGTCACCGAAGATGGCACCGAAGTTTTTGTCGAGGGATTCACAACTCCGCCTACTCTAGCGGTAATTGGTGGTGGTCACGTGGGAAAGGCGACTGCCGACTTGGCGAACTCGCTTGGCTATCGAGTATTCGTGGTAGACGACCGCCCAGAATTCGCAAATTCTGAGCGCTTCCCTTATGCCGAGCAGACGGTAGTCTCCAGCTATGACCGCTGGTTCGAGAAATTGACAATTAACGTAAATACTTTCATCGTGGTCGCTACCAGGGGCACCGTTTTTTGACGAATGGCGTTGGGACATCGGCGGCTTTAAGAACCAGGGCTCCCCTCGGTACAAAGCAAAGATCGGCGGCTGATGGGTCAGGTATGAGAAAGAATCTGATGATTTACCGGCGCCTACTGAACCAGGGCGTTCCTTTGGAAAGGCTTAAGGAGTCCAACCTTCCTGTTGGCTGGAGTAGGGGTGGGGGGGGCTGCAACCGGAGGAACTGGCCGTCAGTATTATGGCAGAGATTATTGACAGCGATATTATGCGCGACGCGACGCCGCGGGGTGGCAAGAGGCGCCTTGCGTATGGACGACTGGTACATTGACCGGGTTGCCGATCGGTTCCAAGACGCCATAGAAGTGTAGGAACGGAAAGCCGTACAAAACTAGAAAGGGTTAACTGGTTTAATAGCAAAAAATGCCTGAAATTGCAGCCATACTATTGGCCGCGGGAGAATCCCGAAGAATGGGTGAACTTAAGGCCCTGCTACCCTGGCAGGGCCGTTCTCTTGTGGTTCACCAGGTAACCGAATTGGCCGATGCGACCCACACCGCGATTGATGTCCTATTCCGTGGATCGGTAGATTGTGATGTCCTGTCCTGCCTGTGTCTCACCGGCCATGAGGAATTGGTTCCAAAGGTGCAGGGTGAGCGCAATGTTGAATGGGTGCTGAATTCCGATTACCTGCCGCGATCGAGGAAAACTACGCTATCTCGGGGCGGTCTTAAAGTGCGTGAGACGTTGGAAGATAGCCTGCCAGAGACCCTGCTCTTGTTGAACGTGGACCAACCCCGCAGCTCTGATACGGTGGGCTACTTATTGCGACAACACAGGAGCAGCCCCTCATTGATTACTATCCCTACATACGTGAAGACACCGTAGAGTGTTTGACGGGGCTTTGCTGGACGAACTGGGCAGAATTACGGAGGAAACCCAGGGAATCAGGGAGGTGGTCAGACGCCATCAGGCAGGGACCAGCCGCATTGAAATGGAAACACCAGAGTTCTTTGGGACCTCAATACCCCGGAACAATATCGCGAAGCCCTGGAGAATCTGGGCTGATAATTAAGAGAGCCTAGATTCCCATTCAACCGATTCAGCAAACATGATCAGGGCCCGGTAAGCCTACCGGGCCCTGATTTGCTTTCGCTTAGTAGTCCCGCTGTTCCGGCACACTTAACCGGATGTACCCTTCCTGAGGCATCAACCAAGGATGTTAGTTCACTTGATATTTGCGCGGGACTTACTTTCTTCGTCTTTTCCCTGCCGGTACGGATGCATCCCCTCTGCGGGTCACACATTCCCTTCCGAGCCGGCAGGGATGTTACAAGGGAAATCACGCTAGGTCGAGTTTTCGAACTTTTACCACAGTCCACTCCTTAGCTACGGATTTCGGAACAGTCTTGGCATTCATGCCCGACTTGCTCTATAAACAAGTTATCACGTCTCATAATACTTGTCAATAGCTTTTTAAAGAATTGGTCTAAATTGCATACAAAAAGAAAGGGGCGGGAATATTCCCGCCCTTAATTGGTTCGGCTAAGACTCTGCGTAGCCGGAATGTTATGCGGGTTGCAACGCCTCTTTGGGCTTTCCGGGAATGAGCAGTGACGCCAGCAAGCCAATAAAGTAAAAGGCTGCCGTAATGTAGAAACCGTACTGCCACCCCTGGTTGTTCTGGTCAAACCATTCCACTGAACCGAAAATCACCAGAGCCGCAGCCGCGCCGAAGAACGTGTTGTTTCCCCACATCAAACCAAGGAAGCTGGACTCAAGATTTCTGCCGGCGGCAATATCCGCGGCGGCGGCTTGAGTCAGATTGTTTACCGAGAAATTCAGTATACCGTACATTGATACGAACAGCGTTATCCAATAGTTGTACTCGCCCGTTTGCTGGCCGCTCCAGATAATCGCCAGAGTTAGCACCGTCGTTACGGCCATTACGAATATGATTATGGCCCGCCTTCCAATACGGTCGGAAAGGGCTCCTATCAATGGCCCGGCAATAATTCCGGGACCTACCATTAGAGCCACATGAGATGCCGCCTGAAATGGACCAACTCCCAAGGCTTGAATCATGTATAGAGGCACCAGGAATACTAAAGAACGGTCGGCCATGCCCCGAACTGCCGAAACAGTGAAGATAGCCCACATTCCGGTCCCACGAAAGGCATCCTTCATCCCCGCCCAGTTGTCTTTGACCCGTTTACCCAGGTCAAAATCTTCCGGCTTCGCTCCACCCGCGTTACGCAAGAGGAAGAAGATCACGACGCTCGAAGTGAACATAATAGGGGTGCTAAAGCCCAGAACCAATCGCCAACTGATAGCATCCCAAGGCATTTTCCAGGCGAACAGATCACTTTCTACGCCGCCACTGCTGAGGGTCCAGGCTAGGGCCCCGGCGACCAAAGCGCCGGCCACCATCGGCCCCAGCACATCACCTATGCTGCCCATGGACCGGTGCATTGAGATGAACAATCCCCTGCGCTCGGGGAAACGCCGGGCCAGCAACCCCAGGGCTGGAGGATGCCAAAGGGCGCTGCCCATAGACCCCAAGGCCAAGGCTGCCAGAATCAAGACGTAAGTGGGAGCAATCGACATCACCAGATAACCGACGCCGATGCTGAAGGCGCTGATGGACAACACCCATGATACCCGGTGATGGAACAGGTCAACCAGAAAGCCGCCAACGGTACTGGTTATTCCGCCAAAAATCGACCGCACAACGACGATAAGGCCTACTTGAAACGCACCAAGTCCCAGGTCAGCTGCGATAATGGCTGCCAAAAAAGGAATGGTGTGCGCGTAAAAGTGTTCAAAGGCGTGGGCCCCGATGACGGTTGTGGCCATCACCGAGTCTTTGGTTCGACCTTCTTGACCCATCTGGGGGGCCACTGCTGTGGTTGCTGCCAAAGTCGTCACCTACCTCTATCAGCCTTACTCGATAAGGGTTAATCCAATGGCCAAATTTGCCAAAATTATCGGGGAAATTGTAGCTGATTATACACCGATTGCTTGCCAGGAAATAGATTGCAAATTCTGGCAGTAAATAGGTCTGAAGCAGACCGAGGTGGCCGAAGAGGGTCAGTATTCTCCAAACATTCTTTGTATGGCTTTTCTGTCCCTGGTAGCAGTCAAGGCCAGCATCAACAATATTCGTGCCTTCTGCGGTTGCAGGTTATCGGAGGCGATAAATTGCTGCTCTTCTTTTCGCGGTGTCATTACAACCCTTCCGGCGATGGAACGGGAGGCCAGTACCACCGGAATTCCCTCTGCCACTGCCTGCGCCGCTGCTTCTATCGCTTTGGGCGGAAAGCTTCCCCCACCAAACCCGGCCAGCACCAGGCCGTCTGAGTGATTGGACCGTACTGCGTTGATAAGCAACTCATCTGAACCGGCATAACAGTAAACGATATCCACCCGGGGTAGGGTATTCATTTCGTCTACCTGGAACTCGGTGGTAGTTGTGTGCCTTCGTAGCGGCGCCCGGTAGAACACAACCTCGCCGTCGGAATCTGCGTAGCCCAGGAATCCCAGTTCATTGGGCTTGAAGGTTTCAACACGGAAGGTGTTGGTCTTTACCACGTCGCGGGCGCACTGAATCTCGTTATTCAGAATCGTCAGCACTCCCTTGCCGAAGGAAATCGGGCTGGCTGCCACCCTGATGGCGTCCAGCAGGTTCAGGTCGGCATCGGTGCCAATGGCGGTTGGGGGGCGCATTGCTCCCGTCAGCACCACCGGCTTCTCAGACTTGACAGTTAGGTGAAGAAAATAGGCTGTCTCTTCCAGAGTTGCTGTACCGTGAGTAACCACGACTCCGTCAATTTGGTCGTTAGCCAGAAGAGAATTTATACGTTTGGTTAACTTCAGCCATTCTTCTGGTCCGATGGCGGTGCTGCCCACACTTATCAAGTCCTCAGGCTCAACTTGGGCAAGGAATTCAGATTCCGGAATCCGCTCAAGCGACTGTTCTATGGTTATGTGCTCTCCCAATTCAGGATAAAGAATATAGTCAAGACGGTCAGGACCGACGCCGGCTATGCTTCCTCCGGTGGCAACTATGGAAATTGTGGGTTTACCGGCGTTCATGCATCCTCCTTTTTCCTGTGGTTATGGAAGTGGTAGATTGGACTAGGCTGATGTACTGTCTTTAAGTGGGTTCGTTCCTCGGCCAAGCCTTGGGAAATTGCTATAATCTAGCCTTACCTTCTGGCAGGCTAATGCGCAATGGGTATCCTGTCAATTTGGAGCGCGGCTGCCATCAATGATGGTCCAGGAGCGAAATGCGAGCCCTGATAGTTTCCGATATACATTCCAACCTGACGGCTCTGGAAGCGGTTATTGCCGACGCTCAGCGGCGCGGCGGTTTTGACGAAATCTGGTGCCTTGGCGACACGGTAGGCTATGGCCCCGAACCCGGAGCTTGCCTTGAGCTCCTTCAAGGCTACCCCTTGGTCTCAGTGGCGGGCAACCATGACCGAGCCGCGTTGAACGTAGAAGACAGTGCCGACTTCAATAATGCGGCGGCCTATTCTGCAGTTTGGACAGGCCAACAGCTTTCGGAAGCGCATCGGACTTTCCTGTCCGGCCTGCCTGAGGTGGCCACATCGGGCGACTTTACACTGGTCCACGGTAGTTTGCGGGCACCCTTGCGGGAGTACTTGTTGAACGAAGAGGCCGCCGCGAGTACTTTTGCCAGATTGACCACCGCCTTTTGCCTGGTTGGTCACTCCCATCTACCGTTCCTTTGCAGGGAGAACCGGGACGGCCCCAGTTTCGTAGAGTTCACCGAGGATGGGGTATTCCCTCTGGATGAATTGCGCTGGATTGCCAATCCTGGAAGTGTCGGGCAGCCCCGTGACTATGACCCAAGACCAAGTTACGCCCTGTTCTCAAGAGTAGAAAATGAGCAAAAGGGCGCTCTTGAGCGGCACCGCGTTGAATACGACAGAACCAGCACTCAGGAGAAAATGAGGCAAGCGGGTCTTCCCAGGAGCCTGATTGAAAGGCTGGATCATGGGGTATAGCAAGGTCCTTCAATTTGATCGTCAAGCAACCCAGGTATTCCTAGTGAGCCAGATAGGCAGTTCTATTGACAAAAAAGGGATACTGTTGATAGGCTTTCCCAACTTGAGAACGCTATAAATGTGTTCTCGCTAGGGCTGGCCCGCTAGCTCAACTGGCAGAGCAACGGACTCTTAATCCGTAGGTTCTCGGTTCGACCCCGAGGCGGGTCACCAGTCTCAAAAGTGCATAAAAAGGGGTTTGTTGATCGGGGGAGTGTCGGAAATGGTAGACGAGCATGACTTAGGATCATGTGCTGAAAGGCGTGGGAGTTCGAGTCTCCCCTTCCCCACCATTGCAAGAACCAATAAAAGGCTCGGTAAGGGCCAATCAATTATAGACCGGCGCAGAATCCAAATTAGTCTCTGAATTTGTCGCCGGGTGGAGGGCAGTTGGCTACGCTTCTGGAAGTTAAAGACCTTAGGACACATTTCTTCACCTTTGAGGGGGTTGTTAAGGCCGTTGACGGTGTTTCCTACGAGGTTGAAGAGGGGGAAACCCTGGGTCTTGTAGGTGAAAGCGGCTGTGGAAAGAGCGTGAGCGCGCTCTCACTCATGCGCTTGATTCCAGACCCGCCTGGCAAGATCATGGCCGGCGAATTGCTTTTCGAAGGCGAGGACATCTTAAAAATAGACATGGACGACATGCGGCGTATCCGAGGCGCCAAGATGTCAATGGTATTTCAGGAGCCCATGACCTCGCTGAATCCTGTGCTGACTCTCGAGAGGCAAATCAGTGAAACACTACAGTTGCACCGGGGGATGAACCGCGAAGAAGCCAGAAACGAATCGATAGACTTATTAGCGCGTGTGGGTATACCAGACGCCGAACGGCGCATCAGGCAATATCCTCACCAGTTCAGCGGCGGAATGCGGCAGAGGGTGATGATTGCGATGGCCTTGAGCTGCAACCCCAGGCTTATTATTGCTGACGAGCCGACTACCGCTCTTGATGTGACGATTCAGGCCCAGATACTGGAGTTGATGAAGTCACTTACTAGTGAGTTCGGAGTATCCTTGATTGTAATTACCCACAACCTTGGAGTGGTGGCCCGCTACGCTGACCGCGTGAATATCATGTATGCCGGCAAGATCATCGAGCGGGGAACTGCGAGAGAGGTTTACGCCAACCCGAGGCATCCCTACACTGTGGGTCTTCTCAAGTCCGTGCCTCGGCTGGATCTTCCCAGGCGCGCAAAGCTTGATCCGATTGAAGGTCAACCGCCTGACTTGATTAATCTGCCTGAAGGTTGCTCCTTCCGTGACCGGTGCCGTTGGGCGGTGGACAAGTGTGCCACAGACGCTCCTCCCCTAATGCTGATGAACGAAGGTCACTGGTCGGCATGCTGGCGTTCCGATGAGTTGGGGTCCTCTGCGTTGGAATTCGTGCTTGATCCTGACGAGATTGAAGGATCCACCAATGGCACTGCGGTTGCCGATTCAGAATCGAGTGAAGAAAACTAGCCTGCGGAGAGTATGACAACATGACTACAATGACTGATACAGGCCAGCGCAGCAGCGGGGCAAACCCGGATACCGACATTCTGCTCGAGGTCAGGAACCTTCAAATGCATTTCCCGGTCACTGCCGGGCTCATCATCCAGCGGGCAGTTGCTCAGATTAAGGCAGTTGACGATGTAAGCTTTTTCGTACGCCGAGGTGAGACCCTTGGTCTGGTGGGAGAAAGCGGATGCGGCAAAACGACGACCGGTCGCTGCATATTGCAATTGTACAAACCTACCGGCGGTGAGGTCTATTTTGACGGCCAAGAGTTGACGGGCATGTCTACCCGGCAAATGCGGGTCATGCGTCGGCGGATGCAGGTCATTTTCCAGGACCCTTACAGCTCGCTAAACCCCCGGATGACTGCCGGCAATATCATCGGAGAACCCCTGATAGTTCACGGGTTGGTGAACAGCAAGGAGGAGTACCGAGACAGGGTTTCGGAATTGCTGCAGAACGTAGGGTTGAATCCCTATATGGCGGACCGTTTCCCCCATGAGTTCAGCGGTGGCCAGCGACAGCGCATTGGGGTAGCCAGAGCCCTGTCCGTGGATCCCTCCTTCATAGTGTGCGACGAGCCCGTATCTGCTCTGGATGTGTCGATTCAGGCCCAGATCGTAAATCTGCTGGAGGACCTGCAGGAACAGTTCGACCTGACCTACCTCTTCATAGCCCATGACCTTTCCGTGGTCAGGCACATCAGCAACCGGGTGGCAGTGATGTACCTGGGCCACATTGTGGAGATTGCAGACCGGAACGAGATTTACCAGAGTCCGATGCACCCCTATACGAGGGCCCTGCTTTCGGCTGTGCCCATTCCTGATCCGGTTATTGACGCTCAGCGTGAACGTATCCTTCTCAGTGGTGAGGTTCCCAGTCCTCTGAACCCGCCAAGCGGCTGTGTATTCCACCCCCGCTGCCCCATTGCAATAGACAGTTGTCAGGCAGTAGTACCGGAGTTGCGTGAGGTAGGTACTGACCACTGGGCAGCTTGTATTCAGAGTCCGGGTTATGGGCCATACTAATTCCCTGACTGGCAGGTTGACATCCTAACAGAGGGTCGGCTTCGCGCCGGCCCTTTCTTTTTGGTTCATTAGAGGTTCAGGTTGACGAAGGGTTTGGTGCCTGATGTAGCTATCCTTAATTCCGCGACAAGTTCCTTAAGAATAGGTCGGTTCTTGGATAGCCTGCCCAATCTCCGGACGGGAATAGGGCTTACTTAAGTCGATTTTCCGCGGTTAGGGTACGATGATCTATCCGTATTCTCTCCCGACGCCACGCTCTAATTATTGTTGTTACTGCTGACAACAGCGTGTTACTATGGTTAGGTTATGAATCCTCAACTTATCCGCAACTTCTGCATAATCGCACACATTGACCACGGCAAATCCACCCTCGCCGACCGATTTCTGGAAATTACCGAAACGGTACGTCCCCAGGAAATGAAAGCCCAGTTCATGGACCAGATGGAACTGGAACGCGAACGGGGAATCACTATCAAGGGCAAGGCAGTGGCCATGCGTCACAAGGCGCGTGATGGAAGGGTTTACCAACTCAACCTCATTGACACACCCGGCCATGTTGATTTCAGTTACGAAGTTTCCAGAGCTCTGGCCGCATGTGAAGGCGCGCTCCTGGTGGTAGATGCAAGTCAGGGAATTGAAGCGCAAACCATCGCTAATACGTTGCTGGCGATGGAATACGACCTTGATCTTATTCCTGTCGTCAATAAGGTGGACCTGCCGCAAGCCGAGCCCGCCAGGGTAGCAGGCGAGTTGCAGCAGGTTTTCGGCTTCAGGGAAGACGAAATTCTTTACGCTTCCGCCAAGGAAGGTACGGGGGCCCAGGACATTCTGGATGCTGTCGTTGAACGGTTGCAACCGCCTTCAGGAGACACTGAGGGTCCCTTTAGAGCGCTGGTATTTGATTCTGTCTACAACACCTATAAAGGAATCATAGCTCACGTCAGAGTTGAGGACGGACAGGTTTCCAAGAACGACAAGGTCTTGGTCATGTCCTCGGGACGGGTGGCCGAGATTATGGAAGTGGGGGTATTTTCTCCGTTTCCTAAGGCAGTGGACGCCCTGTACAGCGGGCAAGTTGGATACATAGCCACCGGTTTCAAGGATGTTCAGGAATGCAGCGTTGGCGATACTTTAACCAACAACAACAGGCCTGCGTCGGAACCGCTGCCCGGCTATGTTGAACTCAAGTCCATGGTGTTCGCCGGCCTTTATCCTTCCGATGGAGAAGAATACAACAGCTTGCGGGCTGCATTGGAAAAGCTCCGATTGAACGACGCATCATTGACTATGGAACCGGAGAGCAGCAGGGCTCTTGGATTTGGCTTCCGGTGCGGCTTCCTCGGTCTGATGCATTTGGAGATAGTCCAGGAAAGGCTTGAGCGGGAATATGACCTGGACCTGATAGTGACCGCGCCCAGCGTTGCTTACCAGGTCGTTCTTCAGAATGGCGCAACTATTAGTGTTGATAATCCTTCAAAGCTGCCCGACCCGAATGAACTGAAGGAAATACAGGAACCGATTTTGGGTCTGACAATAGTTGCTCCAAACAGACACGTTGGCGCGATTATGGAGCTAATGCACACGCGACGCTCCGATTTCAAGCGCATGGAGTATATTCAGGGCATAACGGCGAGAGACGGTGGCGAGGCCAAGGAAGAACAGACCAGGGTGGTCATGGAATACACTATGCCGCTGTCAGAAATGCTGGCCGATTTTTACAACCAGCTCAAGTCCAAGACCCAAGGTTATGCCTCCCTGGACTACACCTTTGAAGGCTACCGAGTGGCACCCTTGAGCCGGGTGGATATCCTTATTAATCACCTGCCGGTGGAAGCACTTTCCATGATCGTCCATCGGGACGTGGCAGTGGTCCACGGGCGCAGCCTTGTCGAAAAGCTGAGAACCACTATACCCAGACAGCTATTCGAGGTGCCGATTCAGGCAGCCATCGGGAGTCGCGTAATAGCCCGTGAAACGGTACGTGCCTTGCGCAAGGATGTGCTCGCCAAGTGTTACGGTGGTGACATCACCCGCAAGAGAAAGCTGCTTGAAAAGCAGAAAGAGGGCAAGAAACGAATGAAGAGCGTGGGCCGGGTGGAAGTGCCTCAGGAAGCATTCTTGAGCCTATTGGGAATCGGAAGTGAAAACTAATTGCCCAGTTTTGCGCCTTTGCCTCGCTAGCTTACTCACCCTTTGAATCCTCTGCCAGTTCCCTTAGCTGGACCAGGTGGTCCCGCCAGTGTCCCGCGAAAAGCCGTTCCACTAGCCATTGGGCCGGCCGTGACTCATCCCAATGGCGATTTCGCTGATGAACCAAAGCCGTGGTTTCTTCGAGGACGACATCTGATAGTGGGCCAAGTTCCGCTTCCAGAGTATCAAAGTAGGCAGTGAACTGGTCTTTGACCTGCGCAAGAGTCCAACCCTGTGCCTCTTCGGTCATGTATTTCTGGTCAGCCCACAGGTCGTATTCCTTTACGGTCCCCGCCTGCATACCCTTCAGTATCTGCGGAACGCCACCGGGTGGTGTGTAAAGCATGTGGGTGAAGACTTCACGTGCTGACCACGATTCCTCGTCGGGCCTCCAGTCCAGATCGTCGCCAATTGCGCCAAGTAGCTCAAGCAGTTCGGCGCGGATTTCACTCACGTTTTTCAAGTGTTGGTCTTTGGCCGAAGTCATTTACGTCTCCCAAGCTGTTGTTGGCTTTCCAACGCGTGATAAGTCGGTTCGCTGGCAACCTGCCGGTTCATGGTTTGAAAACCATCAAGAATAGAATGATCACCGGGATGAGAGTAACGATACCGCCTGTAATGCTCCATATCTTGCCAGCCCGCCGGTATCTCTCTATGTGTGGACTCCCATTTACGTGGTCTCTTGACCAGCGGGCCATGCGGCGAGCCTGAGGCATAAGCACCGCCAACCACAGGACAGCCATCAAAATGGTCAGGATAAATGAGATTGCCAACCAGGGCTCTCTGGAAGCGCTCCCAACCGGTAATCCCACCCATCCAGACTCCGGTAACCAGCACTCCCGCAATGCCAGGGGCCGTGAACATCAAGTCTGACCGCGCCAAGGCTTCTGCAGTTGTCGCCACTTGCTCCGGATTGCCGCTGCGATCGGCTCTGGCCTTCCAATAAGCTGAAGTGATGAGGTTACTCATCAGCCATATGGCGAACAAGATGTGCAGTGCCAGCAGTAGTTCAAGCATCTATATTCTCCCGTTTCGAGGCTCTTATTTCTGTTGTTGGAATGTCTGTTCCCTTGATCATTAACCGTACCGCCGACAATAACAGCCAGATCAGGCAAGCGCTTCCTCCCCAAAGGCCCATATGGTTGTTGGTAGGAATCCAGACCAATGAAGGTCTCTGCCAATCCATTTTCATCAGGCCAATGCTCTCGACCCAAATTAGAAGCAAGAGAAGTGCGGCGGCTATTCCCACCCAGCCCAGCCACCGAGGCATAGCCCTGGTCCAGGCAATCAGAGCGCCATAAGCAATGCCGCCCAGGGCCGCGAAAGTCAGCCATATCTTTTCTGACAATATGAGAATGGGTACAAATACGTCATATAATTCCCGGGATCCGAAAATCTGTTCCATATCGTCTTGAACAACTACTGGTCCTATGTACCCTTGGGCCAGAATTAATCCCGCAATAGCGAATAGCCCGGCGAATAAAGCAGCGCCCACCATCATGAAAGACCCGATCAGAGCCAGTGTAGGCTCATAGTCCGAAAAAACACGGAAAACGATTGCAGCTGCGGCAACAATCAACATGCTTGACGCCAGGGTGGCCTCATACTGTATGAATTGCCAATTTCGCCCTGCAGAAGAAGTAAAAACCAGCAACTCTTCACCTTGGAGGACAATGGGCACTCTGATCCACATGTCTCCAATGGCTGAGAGTCGGGCATTGAGAGAAACAACGATGGCAACGATATACAGGAGCAGGAGTACGGCGGCAGAGATTTCCTGTCCTCGACGGGATAGCTTTCCTGCAGGTCCAAGCGCGTCAACGGCATTGGCTTTCATTAATTATTGGGTTGCAACGAATCAAGGAGCGCGCGCACCGAATCTGCCATGTCCTCGCGTGCCAAACCGAATTCCAGCGAGGCTCTCAGCAAGCCTAGGGGAGTTCCTCCGTCATAGCGGGTGCCATGAAATTCGTAGGCATAGACATCCTGGCGCTCCAACAATAGCTGTATGCCGTCGGTGAGCTGAATTTCCCCTTTTGCTCCAGGAGGAGTGTGTTCCAGGCACTGGAATATTTGAGGAGGAAGGATGTAGCGCCCAACGATGCTTAAATTTGATGGCGCCTCGCTCCTTTCCGGCTTTTCGACCAAATGCCTGACCAGATGAGTACCGCTGTTTACGGTAGGTTCTACATCGACCACCCCGTAATTATGGACGATTTCCCACGGGACCTGTTCTACTGCCACCGTGGCGGCCTCGTGACGATTGGCGACCTCCAGCATCTGCGCAATGACGCCCGGCTGATGGTCCACTATATCGTCGGGGAGAATAACTACAAACGGTTCCTCACCGACCTTTTCTTTAGCGGTCAGGACTGCGTGTCCCAACCCCAGGGGTTCATCCTGTATTACAAAGGAAACATCAGCCAATCCTGAGACGTACTTGACCATTTTCAACAAGTCAGTTGCCCCGGTATCCGCAAGGCGGGCTTCCAATTCCGGCCGCGGTTGAAAATAAGCGGCAATTGATTCCTTTCCTCTGGCCGTAACAATAATAACTTCTTCAATTCCCGCTTCTGCTGCTTCCTCCACCACGTATTGGAGCATTGGCCGATCCAGAATGGGCAACAGCTCCTTGGGTACCGACTTGGTGATGGGCAGAAACCGAGTTCCCAAAGCCCGCCGCGGGAATGACGGCCTTCCTAACTTGCATTGCAATCTCCTTTGGCTTTAATTCTAACATTAGGCGCTTTGGATTGTTATTCGTGCCCCAGCCTGTGGTCCCGTCAGCTAGTCATGTGAGATGCAACCACGACTCATGATAGAAACGCCGAATCCATGAAGATAATTCCAAGCATAGACCAATCAAATATTTCAGGACAACGACTAGGTCAAGAAGGCACCCCAGAGGGAGCTATTTGGTCGTCCATGAACGGGCAGGGATATTTGACAGTGTTGCGGCACTACCCTAACATCTAATAGGAGACCGTGCTAGGCGGGGAGCTAGCGGTGCCCTGTACCCGCAATCCGCTATAGCGGGGTGGAATTCCCCTCTTAGGCCAAACCTGTTGGGCCGCTATTGGAGGCTTACAACGTTGATGGCCGGGTCCCACGCGGCGCAGGCTTGTGAACCCCGCCAGGTCCGAGAGGAAGCAACGGTAAACAGGTCCCTGCGGGTGCCGTGGGAACACCTGGACTGAGTTGAAGCACCAGATATGCCCATAGGGTTTTCGTCAACGGGGGGTGCGCGGTCTCTTACATGAGGTTTTATTGCTTTCGTTGTGACTGCCTTTTCTAGTTCGCCGCCGCATTCTGCCAAACCCCGCAAGTCCCTCGGGCAGTATTTTCTTGCTGATAACCGCATCCTGAACCGGATTGTGGTTGCTGCTGATTTGGCATGTGACGATGTGGTGTTGGAGGTTGGCCCCGGCAGGGGCGCACTTACTCGCCTTCTTTTACCCAAGGTTGAAAAGGGTAATATCGGTGGAACTGGATGAGCGCTTGGCCGAATCCCTTACTGCCAAGCTCGGCAACCCCCCCAACTTGGCTGTCGTGCAAGCTGATGCGCGAACCGTAGACTTATCCCAGTTGATAGGCAATCACACAACCTACAAAGTGGTAGCCAACCTGCCCTACTATGCTGCCAATTTCATTGTTCGCCGATTTCTCGAGTGTGAATGTCCACCAACCACCATGGTGTTAATGGTGCAGCGAGAGGTGGCGGAGAGCATGACTGCCGCGCCCGGCGGGATGACCCTGCTCGCCGTGGCTACCCAGTTCTATGCGAGAACCAGGTTGGTCTGTGCTGTTCCTCCTACGGCATTTCGGCCGTCTCCCAAGGTATCATCCGCAGTTGTGCGACTGGACCTTTTGGACAGTCCCGCAGTCGAGGTATCCTCCCCCGATTCCTTCTTTCACTTGGTGAGGGCGGGATTCTCAGCACCTCGCAAACAACTTCGCAACTCCCTGAGTCATGGTTTGGGAGTGAACCCTGCTTCTGTGACAGGAATGCTGGAGAGGGCCAGAGTCGACGGGGCCAGGCGGGCAGAGACCTTGGCCTTAAAAGAATGGGAAGCGGTTTATTCAGCTTGGGAAAATTTAGACCAGCTTTCTGCCAGGGCAGGAGAGAAGCTTGCTGGTTAAAGCGTTTGCAAAGCTGAACCTCTGTTTGGAAATAATGGGACGTCGGTCTGACGGGTACCACGAGGTTCGCACTGTAATGCAGGCCATAGATCTGGAGGACGAGATCGAGATAGCCACCTCCGATTCATTGAGCGTGAAGTGCAACGACCCTGCTTTAAACGATAAAGAGAATCTGGCTTGGCGCGCTGCTGCTGATCTCGCCAGAAAGGCAGGCAGGCTTCCTACTGTATCTATAACTATCAAGAAACACATTCCAGTGGGTATGGGTTTGGGCGGTGGTAGCAGTGACGCGGCTGCCGTAATTCTGGCGCTTAACGAATTTTGGGAATTGGACTTGCCCTTGGCATCCTTGGTAGATGTCGCCGCGGGACTGGGTTCTGATGTTCCCTTCTTCCTTTGGGCTGGCGCGGCGCTGGCCAGTGGAAGAGGGGATGCTGTTGAACCGCTACCAACGAAGCCCGGTATCGGATTGACACTTGTGTGCCCAGGGATCAGGTTGGAGGCCAAGACGGCCCGGTTGTATAGTCGATTAACCCGTTTCCACTTCAGCGACGGCGGATTAACGCGGTGGCTGGTGCAGAACCTGATGTCTGGTCTTTATTCCGACGAGCTGTTTCATAACGCTTTTGAGTCCGTGGCTTTTGAGGAGTTTAACGGTCTTCAGGAAGTTTTTGATGCGGTCGAAGCTGCGACTGGACGACGCCCTCACTTGACCGGGGCTGGCCCTGCCCTGTTCTTAATGTCGTCGTCGCAAGAGGAACATGCCCGGGTAATCGACGCCTTGCAACCCCACGGTGCAAAGGCGTATTTTGTACGAACTTTGGGGCGCAATAGAACTCCCTCCCCAGTGGCTTTTTCAGAAAGTAAGAACACTCATGTATTTCTTTCCTGTGGTGAGAACTAACGAATGATTACTTTTGGCGCTATCAACATTCCCTTTAATCCATACATTATTGATATCGGTCCTTTCCTCTTGTCCTGGCATGGTTTCTTTACGTTTGTAGCTGTAGCAACCGCTGTAATCTTGGCCGTTCGCTGGGGCCGTAAAGAGGGGATGGACGGAGACGCAATATTATCAGTTTCCGTGTGGTGTATTATCGGCGGAATAGTGGGGGCCCGGGTTCTCCACGTCATCGACTTTTGGAGTTTGTATTCTGCTGATCCGGCCAGGATCTTCATGGTGTGGCAAGGCGGCATAGCTATCTTTGGGGCCATCTTAGGAGGGTTCGTATTCGGAGCGGCCTATATTTTAATTCGGAACTCAGAATGGTTCTTGAGCTTGTGGGGGAAGTACTTTCGGTTTGCAGGTGAGCCGGAAAAGGCTCCCTTACCCAGTGTGTGTCCCCTGGCCGATATTGCCGCGCCGGCGCTGCTGATCGCTATGGCTATCGGTCGTCTGGGCGACATTATCAACGGGGAGCACTGGGCCAAGTTCACTGACCTTCCCTGGGGGGTCGTTTACTCTCACATTAACAGTCCGGGAGCTTACCGTCCGGCCAGCCACCCGGCAGTGGCCTACGAACTGATCATGGATCTGGTGATTCTTGCCATAATTTGGCCTTTGAGAAACCGCCTTCGCCCTAGCGGCATGACTTTTGTCCTGTACGGGGCCCTCTACTCTATTGGTCGTTTCTTTATCAGCTTCCTGCGTATCGAGTCCAACACCTATTTTGGTGGTGCGCTCAACGAAGCTCAATTAGTTTCCTTGGTTGTAATTGCCATCGCCGTGCCCTTGCTCGTATATAAGGCTCAATTTGTACGGACCTCGGGAAGGTAGCCAGCGGGTCGCCAAAACAGGGCATCAGCTGATAAGAAGTGAGGGCAATCGTGGATGGTCAAATAGCGGATTCTGCAGGAAGGTCGACAACCGGCTTGGCAGGTCAGGTGATCCGTCAAGTGAGCTATGACGAAATCTGCCGGGGAGTGGAGGCGCTTTGTGACCTGATCGAGTCGACTCCGGATGGTTGGAGGCCCGATGCGATAGTTGCCGTTGTTCGGGGAGGCTTGGTGCCAGCAACCCATGTTTGCCACCATTTTGAGCGTCCAATCTACTTCATTTACAACGATGTTCTACTGGACACGCTGGAAGGGCACCATCGTGTGCTGGTTGTTGATGAAATCAATGATACTGGGAAAGCATTCCAACGCATTAGCGACCAGATTTTCAGTTGTCCCCCCTATGACAAACTTGACGTGCGCTACTCGGTCATCTATACCCGCCACACCACCAACTTCAGGGCAGACTACTTCCTGGACTTCGAGCCATTCTTCATTAGGAATTCGGCATGGCAGAACTTTCCCTGGGAGAAGGCGTGAGGCCAGCGCCCAATAGCCGGAGCTTCATTGGCGATTGGTTACAAAATCGAGTCACTTTGCGAAGCCCCAAAGTCTGCCAGCATCAAGTTAATTGTCTCTTTGCCTCTCCAAGTATCTATGCTGATTGTATAGGCCAGATCGACCCTTTCCGTTGATTCTACCCACTCAGCAGCGCGGTTGAAGGCCAGCGCCGGGAATTGTTCGTGGTCGTCTCCAACCAGTAGCTTCAGGTGTTGCCCATGAGATCCCATCTTCCGACTCTCCCTCACTTTCAGATTGCGAGTGACGAAAATGGGCTTGGGATTGGCCACTCCGAAGGGCTCCAGTTGTCTAAGGAAGTCCAGCAGGTTCGAATCAATATCTTTCAGCTCAATTTCCGCATCCACGTTCAGCGCTTCTTCGAGGGGCACACCTTCCAATTGTTCGGTGGCAATAGAGTTTAGTCGGGGAATTAATCTTGGGACGTTTTCCCGGGGAATGGTGAAGCCTGCTGCCTGGTTATGTCCTCCGTGGCGGATGAACAGTTCAGCGCAGGAGTTTAAGGCCTCAATCAAGTTGAAGGCCGGAATGCTACGACCACTGCCAATGAGGAATTCTCCATCAACAGGGGCCAGCGCGACAGCAGGCCGTTGAAAAATTTCGCTTAAGCGGCCGGCAACCAGACCCGCCACACCGGAGGTAATGTCAGGGTTTTGGGCGATTATAAAGGGCGGCAACGGGTCGAGAGAGGCTACAAGAGAGTGTGTCTCCGCAAATAGTTTTCGGGTCAGATCTTGTCGTTCCCTGTTTTGCCGCTCCAACTGGGCGGCCAGGATGTCTGCCTCAGAATCACTTTGAGTGGTAAGCAACTGAAGGCTGTCTTGGGCGTGGCCCATACGCCCGGCGGCATTGAGGCGAGGCGCTATTTGGAACGCCACGGTCTCCTCGGTAATAGCTTTATCTTCCAGGGAAGCCGACCGGTAAATTGCCCTAAGACCCGGGCGTGTCGTCAGGCCTAATTGTTGGAGCCCTGCCTTTACCAGATATCGATTCTCGTCTTTCAGCGGAACCATGTCTGCAATGGTACCTAGAGCGGATAGTTCCAGCAGGCTGGCTGGCAGCGGGCGGCCCTGTAGTTGATAGAGTCCCTCGACGAGCTTTAGAGCCAATCCGGCCCCACAGAGGTGGGGGAAGGGGTATTCATTGCCGGGCATCCCGGGATTGATAATTGCAGTCGCTTGTGGAGGATCGGGCGGCGGAGTGTGGTGATCGGTAATGATGACATCCATCCCAAGGCTTCGGGCCAACTTCGTTTCTTCGATGGAAGTAACCCCACAGTCCACCGTAATTATTAGCTCCACTCCCTGTTTCGCCAGATACCGCACAGATTCGTTAGATAAACCATGGCCTTCGGAAACCCGGTGCGGCAGGTAAGGTACAGTCTCTAAACCAAAATCCGACAAGCCTTCAACGAGAATGGCAGTGCCGGTAATTCCGTCCACATCGAAATCTCCAACGATCCCGACTGTACGGCTCCCAACTCTATCAGGTTCCGCATGTATCATTCGCACAAGTCGATGGAGAGCCATTTCCATTCCGCATAGGCGTAGCGGACTGTAAGGAAGCCGGTGAGGGGGCTGCAGAAAAAATCTGAATTGCTCTGCCGTTTCTATGCCCCTGGCCAACAACACCTTGACTATTGCCTGGGGAAAATCTCCAGGAAAAGTGTGGTCATGCTCTCTTGCGGCAACGTCACTCAGTTTCCACTGTTTCATGATCCTTAAAGATGCTTTCCAATGGAGATAAACATTTCATCCCCAGTTTTCCCTTCCGTGATGAGGTAGGGAGTCCTGGCACTTGTGAAGGCTAAACTGCCTGGCATATTTGGGAGGCTTAATCCATTAGGGGATCGAGAGGATATGGCAAAGTCAGCAGGTCTTATTACCTGATGAGAGGTGGTTGCTGTCGGAGGATCTTGGTGGCCCACCGCGGCCCCGAGCATCTCGGAGCTGCCTGCGGTGTTCTGGTTTCTCCAGGTTGGCCGCGGTAATCCCGGTCCACCAAATGCTGACGAAAATGTTAGCGAAATCGTACCCCCAAGCCGCTCCCAGGCACCCCAAAGAGTGTACGGAAAACAGGAGGAAGGCATCCGAAGATTACGGGATTGCCCACTTGGTCAGGTGCGCACTCCCCAGAAGCACGGCGGCGAAAAACCAGAACCATGAGAATCAGATGGACTATGAGGCCGGCATGGCCTGGAAGGCTCCCATGCGAATTGGCGACGCATGATAGGACCTGGAAATGATGTTGCGGCTATGGGGCAGGGCATAGAGCCATTAAAAGATTCCCCCCCAAGGGGGGTAATGATAACCAGGGGGATGACAAGTAGCAAAGGTGTTCGTGGGCAAAGGAGCCACACCCACCGGTCAACCTTTGTAAAACCGGGGTTTTCTTCAATTTCTCAGGCTTTGGTCGACGAAACATAGCGGTCTGGTCTCGTCAGCCAGACCAAGCCGGGTCAGCAGTAACGACCAATATGATTGTGTCCGCCGAATACGAACGAATTACTCATGGCAACACGACCCTTTTGGTTGCGAGCAGTTAGCGGGCGTGTAGTCTGGTCGCACTCAGGGGTCCGGATCTATCAGGTTGATGTAGGGGGAATTATATCTCCCGTATTGCTTTGACGCATCTTATGGCGGCTTCCAAAGGCGCCACCGGCCCCCAGGAGGTGCACGGTCATGGACTTGGTGGAGTGATGGGAACACGGTAGGCCTCTCACCATGCAAGTTTGATAGCCTTGTCTAATGCCAATCGTTCAAGGAGTGGAAGTGCCGTGTGGCGTTCAGATAGTATACCTCGGCTACGTCTACCGCAGCTGCCTCCAGTGCCAGTCGTATGGATTTGCCGCCGATTTGTCCGGTAGGATTTGGCTCAGTAAGATGGTGAGAGTCGGAGGTGCTCCTATCCTTCAATCAGCCAACGGTTGTAGCGTCGCGTTTCGCAGGTGGGCTCTCGCTTCCAGAACCAGGAGGCAGAACCTCACCCATAACGAAAGCCGTCTCGGGCCCGATTTGAACGGCCTTGCTGGCGCGAGGTGGATCCTCGTGAATCGTGAAAGCGCTCGAAGGGGAATTGATGAAACCGGCGAATTGCATTGGCACTAATGGCCTCGCTGCGCCGGCCGAGAACACTTCAGCCTGGCCTCTCTTATCATTTGCCAGCCTCCCCCCCCCCCCCAGTCCCAGAGCGTCTGCACCGCGGAGCACGAAGAAAAGAAGAGAAAAACGACCGCAATAGTTGGCACCCATAGACCGGTTTACCATGGACACTTGGGCCGGAGGCCATATCGCTCAGCATAATTGGAATCAGGAAGGTTGTGACCCGACGAGGGTCCCGGTCCCGTAGAATATCGTATTGCGTGGAAAGAGTGAGGGAGGCCACCGATACCACTACCTATAATGGCACCCAATTAAAGGGATCTTCTTGAGCCACGTCCAATCCGCATGGCAGGCAGGGCTCCTGGCGGCCACGGCGGCGCGAATTGGGAGACGCGGACATCCGCCGGCTCTCTTACGTTCGAGGGTAGTCCTCCGATGGGATGAAACCCCGTTACCTCGGCGGCAACCGTTGTGTCAAATCCAGCGGTTATCAAAGGCGGTAAGTAGCTGATCCCCGACTTTCCCTCTACGAGCCCGGCCCAAGTGGGACGGAACATTCAACCAAGGGCTTATTATTCCAAAGCCGTTACATCTTACGCGGTAGTCCGGATCGTTCATCTTGCCTTTGGCCCTGGGTAATTAAAACCATTCTCTGAGGTGAATTGTCCCTGATGAAGAGGGGGGTTTTCAACTTTTGGGTGGTTGTGCCTAAGTGCAGAGAGAATGAATATACCGCTGAGTAAACATTGAACTGTGCCAAATAACAACTCGACAGGCTGGGAGAAATACGTAACTTCCTGATATTCCACAAGCCTGCCCGGACTTTCAGGGATGGTGAGAATAAGAGCATGGTTACTCTTGAGGGATCGACGCTACCGCTGCTGGAAGATTCGACCAGCACCGGTTTAACTCTCTGTAATTCTCGTTTGATGCGTACCGACACGGGCCGACCAGACTTGCTACTGACGCTGACCCGGGTCCCGACATGCCTTTCTTCAAGGA
>CASHTH010003666.1:0-11813 GCA_030341885.1 Geodia barretti
TCTGTGTCTACACAGCAGTGAAGCATAGTCAAAACATCCATAGATACAGCACATCTCTTTATAGGGGAGCGACACTATGTTATAGCGATTATTCTGCTGATCAGCTATTATAGCCACTTATATATCTAGCTATTTGTGATTCCACTACTAATTTGACTCACAGTACATAGAGCTATACTCACCACTTGTGTTTCAATGACACGGTCTGTCATGATGATGTCATGGGGCGTGGTCATACGACCAACCACGAGAGTTATTGACACTGACACTCACTGGGTTGTGGTAGTTGGAGTACGCCTTACTAAAGTTGATTACAGCCACCTGTACATAATAGCACATGAGAAGAAGGAAAAAGATGTTAGCACTTGGCAAAGTCTCTGTTGAGTTAGGAGTCATAATTATGTGCAGGATCTTCCCTCGCCAAATACATGCTGTTTGTTCAGCTAATCTAAGACACACAAACCTCTGCCTTAGCCTGCCTATGCTCTTAACGGGCACTGTGCTATACGTGATTCTAATTACACGCGAAACGCCCAAAATTGAACTACCTGCCAAAAATGTGTTGCATTCGTTCTAATACAATGCCATAAAGGAAATCAATCTGAATTCCCCTATGATTAATCAGGGGATAGTTATAAACCTCCGAACAAGGGACACTGTGGGGTCACGATTTGTCCTGCAGAGAGGTTGTCCTACCTCGGAAACTAAAGTATTGCCACGTGTGGTTGAAACAAGTGTCCTCTTTAGAAGCGTCGTCCCTATCTCGGAGGGTCCCTTATCAGAGGTTCACTGTAAATTGTGTACATAAGCTCTCTCACTTCTGTACATACCTTGTACTCTGGCCAGTGCTCCAGCAAACCAATGGACCGAGTCAAACACATCACAGAGCACCGCAGAGTAGTTGCTCTGAGATCAGGTGTGGAGGATCAATGACACTGCCGACACAGCGAGCAGACAGCCCAACACCACTACCACGTATAGTCGGTGGTGTAGCTCTACACAGCTGAGAAAGAGAGGAAAAGAGAGAGAGAAAATACAGAGAAATCAAACAATCAATGAGAGTACTGGTAGGTTTGTTGTTAAATACGCGTTTTTGGATGCTGTGGCTCTTCGCACAAAAGCTCATATGAGGGAGACACAGAGCTAAATATGAAATCAACACATACAGTAGGACATCCTGAAATAGAGATTGTATAATGGCACTTAGAACTCTTAGTGTACTGGACAAATGGGTGTCCACTAACACATGATGTGACATGGAAAACTTTGTGTACAGCTACATCGGTGGTAAGTAGATCAAATCCCTAACTGAGTCCCTTCGTTTCATTTTTATCATCTGTAGGTTAAAATAGTTTACTTCCAGTAGAGTGCATGATCCTGGTGTAGTATACATAAAATTCTTCTCGGCTCACCAGTGGTGTATGATGGTCCACCTATCGTGTTGTCCACAATCAAGTTCCTCCAACCGAGATCAGCATTCAGAACTTTCTGTGCACCATCCTGTAAAAAACCAGCAATACAGTACTATAGCAATATATGACGCATCTATGTAGCTAACTCAGATAGCTTATCAGACCAGGGGTCACCTTTCGTGTTCTCATCATCAACTCAATCACAGTTTTGGTGACTGCTGATTCTTGCCAGTTCGACATTATTCAGTTCCTTCAGTAGTCTCAGTAGGTGAACCTCTCTCAGTACCTGGGCCAGACCACCGTCAGTACGAACAACTTGACCAGGAGGAAATCATAGTCCGTCTGAATGTGGTATGAGTTAATACGTTGAATGAGGGGGCTAAGAAAATGGAGAGGATACTATAAGCAGTTGGAGATAGACCTCCAACTTCATACGAAGCAATTGGAGGGTGAAGTGGTGAAAGGGGAGAGACGTCTGAACGAGAATTCGGCAACCTTGTCTAGACTGAGATCCTTTGCTTGACTGTCTACAAGCCAAATGAACCCAACGCCAGGCATAAGATGGTGTTAAACGTAGGACGAGGTAGATTATCCATATCTTTTGTGCAACAGTCTGAGAGATGTAAAGACACACCATGACAGTCTTGCCAGTCCATGGCCAGTCATCACCAAGGCTTTCCTCCCGATCCTCTGGACAAGTAAATGTCTCATTGAAATCTCCAAAAAACAAAACTGCAACAAATCCTCCGAGTGATAGCAGTAATTGAACGAACAATTTCAGGAGATAGAGTCTGTGCATGGAGTTGGAGCGGTGGGTGCCGCTGGAGAAGGCGTCCAGTTGCTTCGAGATGACGTAGTTGCTCTCTGGATAGTCGCCCGTGCTCGGCTCACGGGTCCGAATTAGCCCAGACACCAGGTGGAAGAAAGAATCCAACTTAGCACCGAATAGATTCAGCCAGATGTAGTGCGGAGCCAGGATCAGGATGGCGTGAACGGCGATGAAGGCAGGGAGATACTCGGCCGGCGGGAGGCTCGCTGCGCACCTCTCGTTAACGTACTCGCCCACATTCTCGAAGGAGTCAGCGACGGCCGAACGGTTGAAGAAACACTGGACCTTCGAACCGCGAACATACTCGGTGATGAAGTCGATCGCCGACAGAGAGAGAATGGCGCCGACCACGAAGAGCGTGACCGAGTCCCAGAAGAAATCGCGGGACTGGACGGACTGGACGGTTCTCGCCGTCCTTTCTTCCCTCCAACTCCTTAGCGTCCGGCACACCGACGCTCGCCATCTCATCAATCGCGAGTTGGGCGGGGAGGGGCGAGCGTAGATATGTCTACACTGCGCATGCGTAATTAGTTCGCAGGATGCTCTCTGTTTTTACAAAATGATACACGAACTCCACCAACTACTACCACCGCCGCCGGTAATGACCCTTTCTCCAACTATGACGTACACGTAGCCGGGTTCCGACTGAGCGTTGCTCTTCGCTTGATCGTTTGCCGAAGGAACTCTGATTTCAAACAGTTTGTCCTCGGCTACCGTCATGTTCTGCGTCTTGGAGTAATACATAATGCCGGAGTACCCCTCGTTTTCGTACTCCTTCCTTCTTCGGTCGGGGTCTATCGTGGCGCCGGCTCTAATGGCCCCGCTTCTTCGGATTATCCGGTGGAGTCGCTCCTGCGTTATTGGTCCCTCCAACTGTAACTCAAGATCACTGATGAGTGATGGTGTGCAATAGGCTCTAACGACGTCCGAACTTACGGTAAGATGTCCCTTCGGAGAATGCCCCATTTTCTCCCGTATACAAAGTCATGAACCGGCTCCAAAAAGTAGCCACACACCTGATTTTGCTTTGGAACCTCGCCCCTTTTTTTGCATCAATGAATATGCTGAGCGAGCCAACCTAGTCGTTCGTTCGAGCGGATTTTTCTTCGTCCGTCCGTAAGTGCGCATGCACATTTTCACACGCGGTGCCTCGCGTAAAATGCGCCGATCGATCTAGCCAGCGGGAGAACTCTCCTCCATTCGACGGCATGCGCTGCATTCTCGGTGACTGACCGAGGCTACCTCTTCCCAATCTTCATGGTTCGAAGGTGCAACTTGGAAATAAGCTAGGATTGCTCGTGCAAATACTGCTGCATGCCAGCTGCCTGGTGGACCACGACTGACGAGTTTAATTAAGACAGAAACCCTCATGTAAAGTTCTCCACCCACTACTCTAAGTATGTGGTCTATCCTTTTGTGCTATGGCTGCAGTCTGAATGTCATTATGAGAAGTTGCACAAAAGCTTTCATATGCAAGTCCCAATTAATTAAAATGAAGCCAGTGTAGCGCTGAACCCGTTGGTGTCGCTTTTTGGCCTGTTTGTTGCGCGTGGTGGTGGTAACAGACAGACAGACAGACAGACAGACACACAGAACGACTACCGTAACCCTCGCTGCGCATGCACGCCGCCGAGGGTTAATAATTCCCTTTGATGTTGAGTGTAGTAATCAAGTGTCTAAAACCCATAGTACTGGGTCTGCCAGGTATCAAGTACTTATACCTCTAAGTTGCAAGTTAAATCACTGTGAAGAATTTAGATCACTGAGGTTCACAAAGGTCAAATTCATAATAATCGACGAGTTGGAAGGCCCATTTGCTCCTAGCTTCGAGACCTGCCGCCGAGCAGGACGAGTTCATCATAGCAGCGCTCAGCCCGCGTCGCTTGGACGATTTGTTGTTGGTCGCTAGTCAGGCGTTTCCCGGTATATAGAGCGTTCGTTCCTGTGTAGCTGATTTCAACCCCTGACAAACAACAAATCGTCCAGATCAAGCGACGCGGGCTGAGCGCTCCAGTGGTAGTGTCTTGCTCCGGCGGGGCTAGCAGGATATATCCGTCCAGTTGCTGCGATGCTTGTATGATGAACTCGTATGAGCAAATGGGCCTTCGCCGTTTCCCAGCCTAAATTCTGGCGGGCATATCCAACTGGGTAACGGGTGTTGCACACTATCGAAAAGACTAAGCGAAACTGCGCTCTCCGTGCCGCGGGTTAGACCACTGAACTCGTCTGAAAACCCTCGTGGGTTGACCTCGGCTCCGCCTCGGTCACTATTGCGTAATTCTCACCGGGTTATTAACCCTCGGCGCGCATGCGCAGCGAGGGTTATAGTACTTGGTTTGTCCGTCTGTCTGTCTGTCCGTCTGTCGGTCCGTCTGTTACCACGTTTTCTGCCACCACGCGCAACAAACAGGTAAAATAGCGACACCAGCGGGTTCAGCGCTACACTGGCTTGATTTTTAAAATGGCGATTTTCGTAAAAGTGCCGCGTTCAGAAGTTATGGCGTGAAAACCAAGTGAACAAGCCAATTGCTAATTAGAACTGGCTTACCTCGACCTGATCTGCTTGCTCTGTGTACCTCGGAGGCACAAGAAGTCACAACGAAGGGCGTGTATCGACTCCCGCATGCTATCTACTACTGTAGCTAGCCCGTTTCAGACTCTCCGCGAGCTAAGCGGGAGTAAACGTATACTAGTATAATAGGCCCAGCCCACCAATTAGCGGTACCGCGCATGCGCAGTTGGCCGAGGGTTTGCACTTTAGTGCTTTTCATTCATAATAGTAGTGACTCGTTCCAGTGATCTAACCTATACTTACCACGCTGAGTGTAGCTCTTCAGCATGATGTTACTCCTCTAGTTGCCATTAGGGGTGGGTTTATAACTGCAGAGGTCATGCACAAACAGAGCCACATTTGAGTCTCGGTCCCATCAGTGTGTGAGTTTTGAGCAAAATTTCATGTGAGAGCTTGTCAACGTCATAGTATATATGGCATTGCATAATGTGTCCACACTTACATCTGTCATTTTATCAGTATTATTATGTAGTCACTAGTCATTTTGCCAATCATAACTATTCAATAGAGCTAGCTTATAATCCTGCCGCACAGAAACTGTACAGACACTCAGCCTACTGCCGCCTTTGACCGTTTATGACATAAACATAACCTTTGTCTTCCGGGGCGTTGCTATTGGCGTGTTCATTGTATCGTGGTACTCTGATAGCCAAAAGCCTATCCTCAGCAAGCATCATGTTCTGTGTCTTAGCATAGTACATTGTGCCTGTATATCCCTCATTTTGATATTCACCCCTTCTGGCACCAATGCGTGTTGTCACACCAGTTCGAATAGATCCATGCCATTCAATAATTTCCTCAAGATCCCTTTGTAAAATTGGTCCTTCCAACTGTAATGAATTTAACCCATTTACTTCACCTAATCATTATACAGGTTATCATTACCTGAAGTTCCATATTTCTTCCCGAAGCGTCGGATTTTCTCGAATCACGTTCAAGCAGCGACCTACACGAAGGCAACGACTCCACGAGGCGTATCTGGAGTTGAGGATCGTATATATAATATATTCAACGATCATGCCAGCGTATATACCGGCGGAAGTCATGCAGCGCGCGGGAGGCGTTGCACTGACCTTGACCTTTGGACGTCCAAAAAGGCCTGTGTAACCACATTAGCTCGCTCCGAGGAGTAATGTGTATATAGGCACTCCAGATGTTTACCACCAAGCCTTTATCTCCTAGTGCAATCGGCATACCGTTGACATAGGCTACTCCCCTTTACAACTCAGGCAGAATTCAGTAGTGTCATAAAAAAAATGTGGGTGGGAATTGGTGGGTGTATATAGCATTATACCTACCAGTGCTGAGACCATGAACACTTTCATCCTCCACTTCACCTTTCAACATTAGCAGTATTGTAGTTAGCTACTCCCGCCACTTACCCACACTTGGTTGGTTGAATTTCTTCACTTTAATTAAACACAGAGTTCTGGGCAAATGCAACCTGTTTTAAGTTTACTCCTCTGCATGTTCCCCAAAATGAGGTTTGTAATACTTTTTGCTGTTAAAGCTTAATTAAAGTTAATATAGATACATAACAAGAATATACTCATTTTTATCACCTATGATAATCGTCTTTGCATATATTTTTCAGGTCGACATGTGAAACTTTAAGGGCATAATGTGCATGTCCATTGCATTTTACTAAAGTGCAAACCCTCGGCGAACTGCGCATGCGCGGTAGCACTAATTGATGGGCTGGGCTTTCAGTATTCGTTTACTCGTGACGTGTATCCCGCTATAGCTCGCTGAGAGCCTGACACGGACTAGCTACAGTAGTAGATAGAATGCGGGAGTCGATACACGCCCTTCGTTGTGACTTCTAGTGCCTTCAAGATGCACAGAGCAAGCGGACCTGGTCGAGGTAAGCCTGTGCTAATTTGCTTGTTCACTTGCTTACGCCATAACTTTTGAACGCAGAAGATCGCCTTTTATGAAGCCTGTGTAGCGTTAGAACCCATTGGTATCGCTGTTTTGTTGTCTCGTTGCGCGTAGTCGCAGAAACGTGGTAAAAGACAGACAGACAGACAGACACACTTACAAACCAAGTATAATTGAGCAGTCTAGTGCAAGAATAGCATATGTCCACTACCACCAATCTTTCTAGCATACTCCTTCAGACGATCATTGTTATATCAACCTAACCAGTTAGTAACTAACCCTGGTGCCTAGTCGAATTTTTAAAGGTCAAAGGTTAATCATTCGCGCATGCGCAGTACTAGAGGTTACTCGTGCGCCGTCTTGTCGTCCTTACCGCGCTGCAGCAAAGTGATACAGCGCCCTATGGCCTCCCAAGCAACGTTTGCAGAGCCCACTGGGACCTGCAAACGTTGCTTGGGAGGTCATAGGGCGCTGTATCACTTTGTTGCAGCGCGGTAAGGACGACAAGACGGCGCACGAGTAACCTCTAGTACTGCGCATGCGCGAATGATTAACCTTTGACCTTTAAAAATTCGACTAGGCACCAGGGGTTAGTTACTAACTGGTTAGGTTGATATAACAATGATCGTCTGAAGGAGTATGCTAGAAAGATTGGTGGTAGTGGACATATGCTATTCTTGCACTAGACTGCTCAATTATACAGTACTAGCCCTCGCTGCGCATGCGCGCCATAGGTTAATAATGTAAAATGACACCACGCTGAGTGTAGCTTTTCAGCATGATGTGTACACAGTATATACAGAGTACTCCTCTAGTTGCCTTTTAGGGGTGGGTTTATTACAGAACTGCAGAGGTCATGCACAATTAATGTTCTTGATTTCACTCATCAGGAGGTTGATTTGTATTCCAAAGCACAAATACTTAGCGGCAATCGGCTTCGGATATAACATTTATATCGTCTTCGACTAATTCGCGAGACAGCTGGTCGGCAAAGGCCGTAGTTCTACGCGGAGTAGCCATCACGACCACGCCCGTTCTCTATGAGCACTAGTTTCCCCACCGGGATGCTCTAGGCTTTGCCTACCGCGAGGAACTATACTATTGTGTGGGTGCTGGGGTACTCACGGCTTCTGTACTATGGTGCCTGGACCGAAAAGCGGCCTAGAAAGTCGGATTGGATTGGCTTCTTCTTGGTCAGCTCCCGGTCGGTATAATAATTATAGGGCGTGCTGCTAGCTGTGGGGGTGCGGCTATTCGCGCATCCATCCCCGCCCCCTTGGCGTGGCACGCGCGCGCGCTAAACACAACATGAACGTAAACATACAGCTATGTATATCTTCTTGTCTTTCTTTATGAGCTACTGTCCAGTGGAATTTGGTAGAAAAGCGTGAGCCTTTGCAGACCCCTGGTTATCCTTTCCTCTCAGTGTGAAACCTGGAGAGATAGAAGGAGGCAGGGGGGCAGTAATTGAGTACTGGCTGCTCAGCTAACCAGAGTGGGCACGACGAGCAGAGTGGGCAAAGTCGTGTCTGGTTCCTGCGGCTGGCTCCTCCAGTACTGTATCCTCCCTGTATGACATTATAGTGCCATGTGATACACAAACACTCTTTAAAATGTACACTGTAACCCTTGATTCATTCTCAAAGGTGTACGTTTCCTAACCCGTCCATCTAACGTCACTTGTTACACTAAAAGAAAGATGGACCTGCATTTTGACACCCACACAATGGTTACAGTCATAATCGTAAGCTCCGTTTGGCATGCTAAAAACTGTACGTTCTTCTGTAACATTGCACTCTCACTAATAGTCATCACTCCCACCATTGAAAATTGTCTTGAATGTATTGGAGTTTGGGTCCTTAGCTAATACTCTTCATATAACGATATTCCAACTGAATGCTGGTTCTTTAATTGGATTGTTTAGTGTTTCAGACTCACCTTTTCGGTGGCCACATGGTCTGCTGAGACCTGACTAGCTCTTCTCCGGTGTCAAAGTCAGGGTTGACTGCCACCACCAGATCTATAGAGTTCTAATAGATAGAGTATCACATATGACACAAGTGGGAAATGAAGACCCATCTATAGAACCCCCCCCCCCAATAAGAAATTATGAGCAGGTTTGTTTCCCAATAGGCCTGGCACAAGAATTTAGCACATATAATTATTATACTGCCGCAATCCATCACAACACTCTACGTTAGCCCTCAAACTATCAGGTAAAGAGAGTTGTGTGCATACCGACTCCATATCCATGGCATCTTTGAGAGCCTGTGCAGCTTCGTCATGGGTCACCTCAAGAAGACTGACTCCATCACACACCAGTAGCTGGTCTCCTACATTCAGTCGACCTGTGTGTATACACACATACATCCATACACTGAGGTTGATAGAGGCCAGATTGGTGTGGCAGTATATGAGGTCAAATTTAGAAGATAAAAATGGAAACGTAATTGCATTCTTGCACTGGGGTCTATATATCTTTAGGACATTTTAATTTAACGTGTAGCTAGTATATTATAGCAACACACTTTGCCTCAGTGTTAAATCGTTATAAATTTGACTTGGCTTAGTTGATGTGGCAGTACATAAGGGATAAATCATCAATAGGGCCAAATGCAAAAATATTCAAATTTTCTGATTTGAGCCCATATAAACTGCTAAATTCCCTATAACAGTTTGGTGACTGACCATATTGTTCGGCTGCTCCACCTTCCAGAATCCTGGAGATGAGTATCTGGTCACCCAGTGGAGTATCTGTGCCACCGCGAATGGCGATCTTCAGGGGAGCCTCCTGCAATTACAGCCACAGATACATACATAACTGATATAGTGTGTCAACAACTAGGTAGCAAGGTAGAAAGGCAAGGCAAAGCAGCTCTTTCTTCCAAGGAAAAAAGAAGAGCTGCCTTAAGTGGGATTCGAACCCACGACACTCTGCTCTCTAGGTGAGCGCTCTTCGATGCATAACTCATGTGAGAGGGTAAAGTGTACGGGAAGCAGAAGTGGGGTGTGAATTTAAATTTCAGGTTACAGTGCAGCTCTAGAGTGTAGGTGCAAATGTTGTGTCTGGTTATTGTTGCTTCATAAAGTCTTCAGTCTTCCATTGACAAAATGATTATGTATAAAGTGATTTGTTACTAGGGAGTGTTTCACTTAATAAGGGTAGTGGAGTTTATGGAACACTGACCTTTGGGATGGTGTGGAAAGCAACTCTTCTTCCTTGAAGAACTTCCTCACTGAACTGTATAGTATGTGTGCGTGTGTTCAAGAAACTGGGAGCTTGAATTTTGCTTTAGTGAAGGACCAAATTTTTTGACAGCAATTGCACTATAAAAGGTTTCGCTCGGATATATAGCAGCTTGTTATGGGTTTGGACAGCTAATCAATGTTAATTTTGCATTAATACTTCTGAAAAAGGATCTTCTGAATGGAAGGATACTTAGTTCTCTCCTATTACGTACATTACCTCCGATTAAGAGACACTTCATTAAAAAGGACACTTTCAATGTCTCCAAGGTGCTCCCCTGGTCTCACTCTATGCAGTAGGTGTGTGTACACGTAAGATTACGTACCTCCATGTTGCTGGGATGAATGACATCAGTCAGATTATCAGAGCTGCCCCTTCCATTCCCGTCATCGACATTGATTATCTCCACCCTGGGTTTGTTATTGCAACACTATCACCTCTGCTCCTTACATTTAGCAAAGTTTTAAGGAACTATGAATAAGCTCAGAATCTATGACAATGTGTATTGATGATGTGTGGCACGTTTGTGTGTAGCTACTTGGCTTTCTCCTTTCTTTGAATGCTGGATTCTTCTTTTTCACTTTTAGCTGCATTTCATAACAACACAAGCATTATTAAGGAGCAGAGTAGTTCTGGTTAATTGCTTAGCTGAATATGAAAGCAACACACTCTGCTCGCCCTAAACTAATTTACCGGAGAGTTGTGGCTGGTTTTCTTGAGGGCAGAGGCAGTGGGTTGTTTGGAGAGGGAGGCTCCTAAAGTGTCTCTGTCTCTCCCTATACCTTCCTCTCTCTCAGTCCTAGATGATTGGGGCGACACTAATTGGAATAGGGGCGTGGCTCGTTACGAGGGGATTCGACTACACTTTTACCACCGACTATTTCTATGCCTTGCTCTACATTCTCCCTGGGATCCTCGCCGTGCTGTTATCGCTCGTCGGGATAATTGGCACTCTTGGAAAGTGGTACCGCGTGCACACTTGGGTAAGTTGCTATAATTATTCACTTGTATCGGAAGAGGTTTGAGGGCAGAGCATGCAAATTTCTCCAAGCATTGACCATTGGTTTAGTGGTTGTGTTGATGTACAAGTATTTGCACCAGAGGTAGAATTTGGACATTCTTATCCATTGCATACGAATCTTCAGAGGTGAGGACATGTATTTTTCTAATTGTGCAGATCTAAGTTCCTAGTAAAGTGTAAGGCGTAACAATGCTCCATAAATTCTTTTTTCTCAGTATGCATGTTTGCAGAGTGGCACCCGGGGGGTGTTTGCCCCTACACCTTTGTTTTTTGGCTGATATGCCTTTCCTTGGTGTTGGCCCTTCCTCTGGTCTCTGTCGACCACCATTCCTGTATTTTCATTCCGATGCTTTTCCTGACCACTCTGTTCCCCTCCTCATGATTCACCACGCCTCCCCCCCCTCTTTTGGTCTTTGCCGCCAAGATGTTGTTTAATAACCATCCCCTCTCTTTCTGCTACCTTGGTTTCCCCCATGTTTCCTCTGTCCCGTTTTGATCTTCCTGGTCCCAACTAGCTTCGCTCGCCCGTCCCCTCCTCTCATTCCCGTTCTCCACTGCATATTATCATGACTCCTCATAACAGCCGGGGTTTTGGTTATCGTGTTCAGAAATGAACTGGTGAGTGGTGAGTAACTATTAGTCAAGAGACAGATTTTGAATTTCGACCACATCTGTGAATTTTTTAATGAAATCTTTTTATTGAACTAAGTTATTCCTCGCTCCTTAACTTGTTTCGATGCAGTTTGCATGTAATAGTATGGCATTTGATCTTTCACTACAATTGCCGGTTTCCATGCAGTCTGAGATGGCAGAAGATAGTTTTCCCGAAGACATTCGTGCCATACACTTGT
>CASHTH010003669.1:0-20671 GCA_030341885.1 Geodia barretti
TACCCAACACGTTCCCCGTCCCTGTCGACAGCTTTATCGAAGCCGATGAGTTGATAGAACAGGCCAAGAGCATTGGACTCGACGGGGTATGCATAACCGACCACGACGGATTTTGGGACCATCGCGAGGTTGACGATCTCTCGAAAAGGCACAACTTTCTTGTACTGCCGGGTTGCGAAGTGACCACTGAGGAGGGTCACCTGCTTGTGTACGGCCTACGCAAGTACATATTCGGAATGCATCGGGCGACATTCGTAAAGGACAACTGGACAGGGAAGAGGGGGCGATGGTAGTGGCACATCCATACCGAAGGACCTATCGCAAGGGTGCCCACACTAGCGAATCTGCGTATCACGAGATGCTCGAAAGAGCGTCACGAAACCATATGTTCGACATGGTCAACGGCGTTGAGGTGTTCAACGGGCGAGGCTTGGAAGAAGAAAACGCGTTCAGTCGCGATCTGGCGAAATGGTTCGACCTGCCCGGTACGGGCGCAAGCGACGCCCACAAGCTCGAAGATCTTGGGACATTTTGCCACCGAGTTCGAGCGTCGCATAACCTGCTTGGACGATCTTATAACCGAATTACGAGCGGGCAGGTTCAGCCCCGTCGTTCTCGATACTGCCCGAAATCCCGTTTTGACCAGCGCATCAACATAGCACCTGCACCGTCCTTGGGCTGACTTCTGGCCATACAATGTCAGAAGTCTGAGAACCGACTTCCGATGGCCCCTATACTAGAAGTCAAAAACCTCCATACGTACTTCGCAACCAACGAAGGCATAGTGAAGGCCGTCAATGGCGTATCGCTGTCGCTGGATGAGGACAGCGTACTTGGCGTCGTTGGAGAGAGCGGGTCGGGAAAAACAATGACCGCTCTCTCAATTCTGAAGCTCATCCCGTACCCTGGTCAGATCGTCGCAGGTCAGATCCTGTACGGGGGCCGCGATCTCCTTCAGATGACGGACGACGAGATGCGCAACATCCGCGGACGGCAGATTTCGCTGATATTTCAGGATGCGGCTTCCGCTCTGAACCCCGTCATCACAATCGGCAGTCAGGTCGAGGAGTTGATGCTGGAGCACACCGCCATGAGCAAGCGGGAAGCTCAGCAGGTGACCACCGACCTATTGGCCAACATGGGCATCCCGGACGCTAAGCAGATGCTCAGTCGTTACCCGTTCCAGCTAAGTGGAGGAATGGCCCAGCGCGTGATGATGGCGATCGGAGTCGCCCTGAAGCCAAGGGTACTAATTGCTGACGAGCCTACTTCCAACCTTGATGTCACGCTCCAGGCCGAGATGCTCCAGCGTCTGCGTAATCTTAGGCAGGAGAGCGGCACCGCAATTATGCTTATCACCCATGACCTTGGGGTAATTGCACAGATGGCCGAGAACGTAGCCGTCGTCTATGGTGGGTATGTGGTCGAGTACGCCGATACTCCTGCCCTGTATAGGCGCCCAATGCACCCGTACACATGGGGCCTGTTCCAGTCGCTCCCCCGTCTGGACTCTGTCAACCAGAAGCTCAGACCTCTGAGCGGTGCTCCTCCACAGATGCTCGACCCTCCGGACCAGTGCCCATTCCTGCAACGGTGCTCCAAGGCGACCGTAGAGTGTCGTACCAGTCCCCGGCCTCCGCTACTTGAGGTTGAACCCGGCCACACTCTGGCCTGTTACAACCCGATGGTGATCGAAGAGACTGCCCGCAACTAGCTCAGGGCCAACGACTGCATAATGTAAGTAGGTACGTCGCCAGCAGGCAGCTTAGAGACGTCCTGCGTCGATACTCCGGTCCCAATCAACGCTGACGCAATGCCAAAGCTGTTTGCGCCCCTGATGTCGGTGTCGGGAGTGTCACCGATCATCACCATGTCCATCGTGCCAGTCCGACGATATGCCTCTTGGAATATCGCGGCGTGCGGCTTGCCGAGCCTCGTAAACTTCAGTTCTGGACGGTCTGGGTACCTGAGCGTCAATGCCCCTTCGAACATCTGGGCAACCGTACCGCTGGCGAACGCGAAACCATCATCGCTCGGGTAGATCAGGTCAGGATTGGGGAGGATGAGCCTGGGAGCGCGGTTACTGTCAATTAGGCGAAACAGCCCGGTCAATACCGCTCGTCCTGTTTCGAGCAGCGGAAATCCACTCTGGTCACCGATGATCAATGCGTCGAAATTACCATCGCTGGGTACCACAATTCCACCCGCATCCTCCACGAAGCGGGCGCTGTCATCCGTACCAAGTGTGACGCAGCGAATGTCCTCAAGTTGGTGCTCTCTGAAGAAACCCTTTAGCAGGCTCCCCGACGTGATGATGCGCTTCGCGTCAATGGCTAGCCCAAGTTTCTCGTAGCGCGCGGCCCGAGTATCCGGTAGGGTAGAGGCGTCATTTGTCAGTACAAAGTAAGGCTTGCCTATCTGGTTGAGATGGTCTATCGCCTCTCGTGCCCCCGGAACAACCAGGTCTGAGTTCGCCAGCACGCCGTACGCGTCAAATAGAATGACCGAGTACCGCTCGATAAGGTCTTCCAGAGTGGCCTCTGGTACGGTGCTCATCTCTGCCAGGAGCTACTGAGCGGTGTTATCCACCGTCTATTATCAGCTCGGCACCTGTTACGTAGGACGACTCGTCTGAGGCAAGGTAGAGAGCGCCGTACGCGACCTCCTCGGGCTTTCCATATCTGCCCATGGGCGCGTTGTCCGTCGCGACGTACTCCTCCTCCCCGAATGTATCAGCGCCTTCCCAGCCGGCTTGGGTCATGGGAGTCTGAATCGGCCCAGGATGGATCGTGTTGACCCTTATACCCTCTCGCGTACTGGATGGCCGCCGACTTCGAAAATATTCTGACGGCCCCCTTGGAGGCGTTGTACGCTGCGGCAACCGTATCCTGCCCTACGTTGCCGCTGATCGACGAGATGTTTATGACCGAGCCTCCTGCCCCCTGGCTCTTCATCTGTATGATCGCCGCCTTGGTACCGAGGAATACACCCTTGGAGTTGATATCCAAGATACGGTCCCACTCTTCGACCGTCGTCTCTTCGATCGATACCCTGCTCGCGATACCAGCGTTGTTGACGATCACGTCCAATTTGCCGAACTGCTCAATGGTCTTGCTGATCGCTGCGTCCCAGTCGGACTGCTTGGTCACGTCAAGCGTAACGAATATGGCGTCGCCGCCCATCTCATTGATCTCGGCCTCTGTCTGGCGTCCCTCAGCCTCCAGTACATCCGCAATGACGACCTTCGCCCCCTCTCGCGAAAACAGCTTGGCTTCGGCCGCTCCCATCCCTCGGGCGCCGCCTGAAATCAGGGCTACTTTGCCTTCGAGTCTCATTCCTCAGCCTCCTGGAAGGGTTGTCAGTTGCGCTGTATGTCCAGCTTCACAGAGAGATTCTCGAGCATGTCGTCCACCATCTCATCGAGGTCGTAGGTGGGACTCCAGCCCCACTCTTCTCGTGCAGCGGTGTCGTCCAGAGAATCGGGCCACGAGTTCGCAATGCCCTGTCGAAGTGGGTCTACATTGTACTCGATGTCGAAGTCAGGAATCCGTTTCCTGATAGCCGCCGCCAACTCGTCCGGAGTGAAGCTGATCGACGCCACGTTGAAGTCGGCGTGATGCCTGAGTTTAGATACGTCCGCCTCTGCCAGGTCCACTATCGCCTTGATGCAGTCCGGCATGTACATCATCGGAAGTCTAGAATCAGGCCCAAGGTAGCATTCGTACCTGCCCTCCCTTAGAGCGCCGTAAAAGATCGCCACAGCATAGTCTGTTGTCCCAGCCGTCGGCTCCGTCTTCCAGCTGATAATTCCCGGCAACCGTAGGCCACGAACGTCCAGCCCCAACTTCTCGAAGTAGTAATTTCCGAGCAACTCCCCAAAGACCTTGGAGATTCCATAGAGCGTGTTCGGCCGCTGTAGCGTCTCGTTTGGCGTATCCACTGTCGGAGTGTCCGGGCCGAATGCCGCAATCGAGCTTGGAACATTTACCTGGGATACACCGCAGGACAGGGCGGCCTCGAGCACGTTGTACAGCCCGTTGATGTTGACCGCGTGGGCCGTTTGCCGGTTCGCTTCCGCAAGGGCGGACAGTATCGACCCCATGTGGTAGATCACGTCAATGCCGAGGTCACGTATCGTGGCCTCTACATCAGCTTGGACCGTCACGTCGAGGGTGATGGATTGCCCGCCGTCCCGCACGGCACCAGGCAGCGGAGTACGGTGCCCCGCAGCGACGACGTTCTTGCTCCCGTACTGCTCCCGAAGCGCCGGAACGAGTTCTGATCCGATCTGACCAGCCGCTCCGGTGACCAGTATCCTTGTCATTTCACTTCCCTTGCCAAGTGTGAGCGGCGCCATTGTATATTCAATACGCGGCGATTTATATCATACGCCCTAGAGGTCTTGTGAAAATGCCATACCCAGAGATCGACTTGCCCAGGCTGGTTAAAACTCCTGCAGCATCCAAACGGTCCATGCGACGTAGTCATCGACACCGATACAGCCAACGAGATAGACGACCAGTTCGCCATTGCCCACGCGCTGCTGTCTGACGTCCTGAATGTTGAAGCAATCTACGCAGCCCCATTTCACGGCGAGTGGGCGCAGACATCCGGCCCAGGAGAGGGCATGGAGCGCAGCTATCAGGAGATTCAGAGGGTGCTCGACAAGATGCCTGGGGAGTTCACCGGCCCCGTTCTTCGAGGTTCGAGCGAGTTCATGTCAGGCCCTGATCGCCAAGTTCCAAGCGAAGTCGCTGACGACCTCGTCGTACGAGCTTTGGCTGACCGGGATGCCCCCCTGTACGTATTAGCCCTTGGCGCCATGACGAACATAGCTTCAGCAATCCTGGCGGATCCCGACATTGTAAGCAAGATTGTGGTCATACCACTCGGGGGATCGCCCTACGAAACTGGTTCGTATGCCGACTTGAACTTCACCGAGGATGTCCACGCGGCCAGGGTACTCTTTGATAGCGGCGTTCCGCTGGTCCATGTCGTCGGATACGTGGTGTCAGAGATGATGAGAACGACGGAGCCCGAAATGGCGCGTCACGTCAAGGGACGTGGTGCCATTGGAGACTATCTGTACCAGCTTTACCGTGACTTTGTGTCGGACTTCCCGGGCAGAAGCAAGCCCATCTGGGACTTGGCAGTCGGCGCCTGGTTAATGGACCCCAACTGGACTCAGAGCCATCTGACACCGAGCCCAATTTTCAATGAAGACCTACGCTACAGCTTCGACCCCAGCCGCCACCCGGTACGCGTTGTAACGCGCGTTGACAGAGATGCCGTGTTCAACGACCTATTCGAAAGATTGGACGCCCTTGGGCGCTGACCCTGCACACGTTCTGCTAGACCCCGTTCCCGCCATACGTGACGCTGACCTTCGTGTGTAACCCGCCCCTGACCTTGTAGTCCAGCGCGATCGTCATGCTCCTCGGTCTGCATAGTCCCACCAGATCGTTCAGAATCCGATTGGCAGCGTGTTCTTGGACGATCCCGACTCCCTCGTAGCTCAGCAGGTAGTACTTGAGCGACTTCAACTCTATGCATAGCCTGTCAGGCACGTACCTGATCTCAAGTGTCCCGAAGTCTGGCAGGTCAGTCCACGGACATACGGCGGTGAACTCGTCAGTGTCGATTACGACCTCCGCCCCGCTACCCGGGTAGTCGTAGTCGAAGGCGAGCAGGCAGCCGGGGTCTATCTCCTCCTCTGTTTTTGGCTTCCTGTG
Organism: Geodia barretti; assembly: GCA_030341885.1. Classification (NCBI taxonomy): domain Eukaryota; kingdom Metazoa; phylum Porifera; class Demospongiae; order Tetractinellida; family Geodiidae; genus Geodia; species Geodia barretti. Next base: position 5,733 of record CASHTH010003669.1, read on the forward strand.
CAGTTCGTTCAGACCCTCGTAATGCCTCTGGAGTTCTTCGATAGTGGGCATCTGGCTTTCTCACTCACTTCCGCTTGCCAACTTTGGGATCGGTGTCATCTATACTACAGGGACGCGGTCTTGCCGATGACCGGGTCCGATCTGTAAAGAGGATAACTAGGATGACTAGGCCAATCAATCTGAAAACCCGCCGCCTGCTCCTGCGCCCCTTCGAGTTGAGCGACGTCCGAGAGGTCTATGAGTATGCCCAGGATCCGGACTGGTCTCACTTCCTTCCATTACCAAATCCTTACACATACCGGGACGCGGAGGAGTTTGTCGCAAGCTCATTCGCCTCTGACTGGAATACAAATCCCCACTTCGCAATTTCGCTTAGTGGGACTGTAATTGGATCGATCAACATCAGGTTGGACCTGCGAAACAGCGCTGCCGAAATAGGTTATGCGATCGGAAGGGCGCACTGGGGACGGGGCATCACTCTGGAGGCGGGTAGAGCGGCGGTAGACTGGGCTTTTAGGGAATACAACCTGGCGCGAATCTGTGCCAAAGCCGATCTCGAAAATGGCCAGTCGTGGAGGGTTATGGAAAAGCTCGGGATGCAGCGAGAAGGGATTACTCGAAGCAGCGGCCCCAGTGAGCACGCCCCCAACATCAGAGAGGATACGGTTACCTACTCTATTCTTCGCGACGAGTGGGAACAGGATAACGTAGGGGAACCCTACCAGCGTCAAGCGAATTCGGATTCCTCGGAGTAAACGGCACGCGTTCGATATCTCAATGAAGACGTCTGCTGAAGAACAGCCCGCAGTTCAGATACGAGGCGTGACCAAGGCGTTTGGACGCACCTCGGTTCTTCGTGGAATAGATCTTGATGTGCCGAAGGGCACAGTGCTCAGCCTTCTTGGACCTAACGGCTCAGGCAAGACAACCCTCATAAGAGTCTTGTCCACGCTAAACGAAGCCCGACGCTGGCCAGGTAGGAATCTGCGGTGTCGTACTTGGAAGACAAAGTGCTCGCCTTCGACGCCGGATCGGTGTAGTTGGGCATGATCCGCTCCTCTACGATGACCTGACGGCCCGTGAAAACCTCAGATTCGTCTGCAGAGTGTTCGATCTTGACCGCACCGATGAGCGCGTTCACGCTGTCTCCGACCTCATGGGAATGGCCCCCGATCTCGACAGGAAGATCGGCGCCATGTCCCACGGCATGAAGAAGCGGTTCAGCATTGCCAGAGCGCTGCTGCACGACCCTGAGGTCCTACTTCTTGACGAACCTGAGAGCGGCCTCGACCAGGAGGCCCTGTCGCTTTTGGATTCAGTGATTGCCAGCCGGTCGGACTCGGCCCGGACGGTGATCATGACCACACACAACTTGGAGCGCGCGGTGGTCCTTGGCGACCGCATGGCGGTACTCGCTAAAGGACGAGTTGCCTACAACGAGCCTGTGGATGCAACCAACCCAGAAGCCTCTCGCCATGCTTACCTACAACATGTGGGTGCTCGTCAGTGAGGACCTACTTCGGTGTGATTTTCGCGATCGTCGCCAAGGATCTGCTACTGGAACTAAGGACCAAGGACATCCTGGTGACGACGCTCGTGTTCGGGCTCCTGGTCATCGTCGTGTTCAACTTCGCACTCGATCCCACTCCAACCATGGTCGCGACCGTCGCCCCTGGAATCCTGTGGGTGTCATTCACGTTCGGAGGAGTCCTGGGACTGAACCGTTCGTTCAGCATCGAGAGCGCTCGCGGGAATCTGCAGGGGCTCATGCTCGCCCCCGTTGGGCGCGATGCAATCTACTTCGGGAAGTTCCTCAGCAACTTTCTGTTCATGATTGGTGTGGAGGTGGTTATTTACCCCCTGTTCCTGGTGCTGTTCAATCTGCCCCTGACTGTGTACTCGGTCATCCCGGTGCTGGTCCTCGCGACGATCGCGATTGCGGCAGTGGGTACTGTGTTTAGTGCAATGGCGGTCAACACTCGCTCTAGGGAAGTCATGCTGCCGCTCCTGTTCTTCCCGGTCATAGTGCCGGTGATCATTGGTGCAGCAGAGGCGACCGGGATTCTTCTACGGGAAGCCGTATCCGGAGATGGGGCCTCAACCTTTAGACTCATTGGCCCCGGAGTCTCCACTTGGATTCCGCTGCTCGTGGTGTTCGATGCTATTTTCTTGGTAATCTGCCCAGCAGCGTTCAGCTTCATAATCGAAGACTAGTGACAAGCAAGACGGACCAGAACATGAACATACCCACCGAAATCCTGGCCGATATATATAGTCATGCGAGGGGAGACTTTCCCAACGAGTGTTGCGGCTGGCTGATTGGCCCAAGAGAGTCCGACAGCGTGACCCGGGTGCGCCGCGCGGTGAATGCCTATCAGCCCTCAGCCCATCCCACCGCTCCCGACCGGACCGCGGAGACCGCCTACGTCATCGACGGCGCCGAGCTGATCGAGCTGAATGGCACCATGGACGATCCTGAGCCGCCCCGCGTCATATACCACTCACACCCCAACGGCAGGGCCTACTTCTCAGAGACCGACCGCAAAGTGGCGACTGACCCGTGGGGCGATGGCCCCGTCTATCCAGTTCGGCAGCTGGTCATCGGAATAGATACCGACCGCGTCGTCGAGGCGCGACTGTTCGACTGGGACGATTCCGAAAAGGGGTTTGTCGAGATAGCCAGGTTCGAAGGCGCGGATATCTAAAGTACGGACACTAACGCCTCTCGCAGCTCCTCCAGAGTGCAGAACCCCTCGAATCTGCCTGCGATCTTGCCCTCGCTGTCGACGACGAACGACCACTCAGTGCTCGGCAGGTTCCACTCCCTGACCACTGGCGAGATTACTGCCCTGTCGAGGTCTCCCTGGATCTCCTCCGGGTTGTCGTAGAGATCGATGTGGATGAAGTTGGCGCTGTCTGGGTACTCGTTCTTGAGGTCCCTAAGCACTTCGACCTGTGGCCCGCAGACGGCGTTTGGTGCAGAATGCAGGACTAGCCATCACGATCACGGTTGGCCTGCCGCTCTCCACCGCTTCTTCGATCGTCAACTCGTAGAGGTCCGGGTCGTGCATAGATCCGGTGGTCAGCTGGGATAGACTCTCCACGTCACTCTCGGTACGGTTGACACTCCTGATCGCGGTATCCCCTATTGCCGGCGCCTTTGATAGCTCCGGTACCTCGAAGTACAGCCTTGCGCGCTTCGGAATGACATCGTCCCCAAGAACGGTAGCCTGGATCGCCCACTCCCCCGGACGGTCGAATGTCAGGTTAGTGCTGTAGAGGCCCCGTTCAACGATAGGAAACGGTCTGAACAGTGCAAGCGAAGTCTCTACCGGCTCCCCGAGCTCTTCAGGGTCAGGTTCGAAGAACGACTGCACCGTTGCTGAAGGCGAGTCGATTAGCGCGGTCTGCGACTGCAGGGCGAACGCGACTCTGTGCTTGCCAACACCGAGGTCAGGCGTCGCGAATATCGCCTGAAGACCGTCCGCCGACACCGGCCCGCGGATAAGTTCTTCGAAGGCTAGGGGTTCAGCTTCTTGCTGCGATGCGACTTCAACTGCCGATGCTGCATCTTCTGACACCGAACAGGCCAGTGCAAACAGGAGAAGAGCCGCTAGAACAACGTTTGAGCGCAATTTAAGACTCGCTGCCCGGCTCCCCGCCCTCGTAGGATCCAAATGTGAACGCGAACAATGAGAACTCTGGTGAGTTCGACGCCAGCCTCAGCTCTCCTGAGGCGAACGCCGGTTGGTCGACGAGGAAGTACATCCGGGACTCATCAACTTCAATGTAGCTGCTCCCGTCAGGGCCGTACATGATGTCTCGCCCGGCGCGCTCTTCGGGTATTGGGCCATCATCAAGATAGATCACAACGTCATAAGGGGTTGCCTCACCCGGAGTCATGACTGCATTTACACTTGTCCCCATGAACTTGAGGGCGATGTAGTCCTCCAGATCCATGGTCTCACGGGCATGGACTATGCTCTCTGCGGTGTTCAGCCAAAGACCATTCAAGTACAGAAAATGGTTGCGATGCTCGCCTGGGTCCTCGTACATCACCTCCATATCCGGTGCCTCGTAGTACTCTTCATGTAGCACGTATGGAGGTACGCCACCGGACATAAGCGTTCCATAATTGCGCTCATATCCCGCATAGAGTTCCCGCGTCGGCCCTTCTGACGCCGACGTAGCCTCCATCGCTGCCGAGGCAACTGGTGGCCCGGGATCAGTGTCCGTCGTAATGTCGCTGACGTCGTATCCAGCTTCAGTTAGGATTTCGCGAATCTTGAGTTCTGTCTCTTCGTACTTTCCCTCACCGAAGTGGGAGTAGCGTATCTTCCCGTTGTGATCGATCAGATACTTGGCAGGCCAGTAGCGGTTGTTAAACGCTCTCCAGGTGCCGAAGTCGTTGTCCTGCACGATCGGGTACTCTAGTGCGAACTTGCCCGCGGCCTCGACTACGTTGTCGTACACTTCCTCGAACTTGAACTCAGGCGTATGCACGCCAAGTATCACCAGACCGTGGTCCGCGTACTTTTCGTGCCAGACTCTCACGTAGGGCAGAGTCCGAATGCAGTTGATGCAGGTGTACGTCCAGAAGTCGATCAGGACGACCTTACCCTCTTCATGCATTCCGGTAAGCGTGAACGGCTCCGAGTTGATCCACTCGCCTGTTTGTTGGAGCTCTGGTGCGTCCTTGAACGCGGTCGTATCTACAATAGGCTCCGGCATTGGTGTCGGTGTGTCGGGCACGCTTGTGGCTGTAGGAGGTGGGGACATGGGTGCAGCGGGGGGAACCGTCGGGGGCGCCGTTGGGGCCGCCTGAACGGCCAGCGATGGACTCGTAACGGCCGCCTCAGCAGGGGGAGGCGTGCTGTCTTCGCTCGATGAGCAACCAACTGCGAGTACGGCAAAGGCTGCCAGAAGGAATGCGAATATCGAGGTGTGATGGCGGGTGACTCTCGGCAATTGGTACATGGGTACTTCCTGTAATCACTCTGACTGTCGGGCCATCCAATTGGCACGGCTGTCTTTGGTTACGCACTGTTTAGATGAGCCAGTTTCCACAAGCGATTCAGCCGTTAGCCACGGGTGTGCTGGATTGTCGTTGATTGGGCAATTCATTGCCATTAACATGAGCACCGAATGCACTGTTCGCAAGCAAGTTCCTTTGGAGGAATCGTAACATGAAGGTCGGATTCGTCGGTGTTGGATTCATGGGCCGTCACATGGCACGAAACGTGCTGAACGGCGGGCATGAAATGAAAGTGTACGATTTAAATAGAGATGCGGCTGACGAAGCGCTGTCTTTGGGTGCGACTTGGGCAAACAGCCCTCGCGAAGCCGCCGAAGGTAGTGAAGTCATTTTCACGTCACTGCCAACTCCGCAGGTTGTCGAGGAAGTCGCCTCTGGCGAGGGTGGTGTGTTCAGCGGAGCGAGTAGAGGAAGTGCGCTGTTCGACCTCAGCACCACGGATCCCACCACCATTCAACGCATTGCCACTCGTGCCGAAGCAAGTGGCATCGAACTCCTCGACGCGCCGGTATCGGGAGGCACAGGCGGCGCCGAAGCCGCTACCCTTTGTGTAATGGTCGGGGGAGACCGGGATACCTATGACCGGTATAAGCCCGTCCTCGACCTTATTGGGGACAAGGTCATGTACTGTGGCGGTCTGGGATCAGGCGCAGTCTGCAAAATCGTTAATAATCTAGTGGGATTGAGCGTGGGCGTGCTGCTCTCCGAGGCGTTCTCGATGGGTGTCAAGTGGGGCGTCGACGCACAGACTCTGTACGAAGCGGTGTCGGGCAGCTCCGGCAACACGAACTCGATGCACGGTTTCCCGAACGGCATATTCAGGCGAAACTTTGAGCCGGGGTTCGCACTCGACCTCGCCGCCAAAGACGTCGGTCTTGCTACCCAACTCGGACGCGAGTTGCGGGTTCCCATGGAGATGTCCAACATCGCCCAGCAGCGCTACATAGACGGCCAGAATCGGGGATTTGGCCGGATGGCCGCGGGAGCCGTCGCGATTGTCCAGGAGGAGAGGGCTGGCGTCGAGATTGCACCCAAGCAGTAGAATCTTTCGAGAATTGACCCGAAACGCGCTTTGGCCGTATGAGTTACACGTAACTAGAATCTAAGCGATGACTTCCAACAGCTTGCCCTCGCAGCGATATGAACAGACAACACTAGCGAATGGCCTACGTGTTGTGTCGTGTGAGATGCCGCACACCAGGTCCGTAGCTATCTCTGCTTACGTAGGCGTCGGCTTCAGGTACGAGCCTGATGATCATGCGGGCGTCTCACACTTCGTTGAGCACATGGTGTTCAAGGGCACGGAACGCCGGCCCGACCCCGTCGACATCAGCGCGCAGATCGAGTCCACTGGCGGAATGATAAACGCCGGTACTGAGCAGGAGCGGCTGACAGTCTACTGGTGCAAGGTCGCCCAGCCGTACTTCTCCGCGAGCTTGGACCTCCTATTAGACATGCTCCAAAACTCGCTCTGCAGGCAGGATGACATAGAGAAGGAGCGGCATGTCATCCACGAAGAGCTTGCAATGATTAATGACTACCCGGCCTCACGGGTAGATTCTCTTATCGATGAGATGCTCTTGGCATGACCACGTGCGAAGGAGGGACATTGGCGGCTCACACGAATCGGTCGATTGCGTTGACCGTGACATGCTTGTCAAGCACATGAATGAGTACTACACGCCTTCCAACACTGTGATAAGTGTGGCTGGCAGCGTTCCTCACTCGGAAGTAGTCGAAACAGGTGGAGAAGCTTTCCTTGGACTGGCCTGATGGTGTCCAACGGCCCAAGCTACCGTGAAGCCATCAGCAGCGGTCACAGCTAAGACTCGAGTACAAGAAGACCGAACAGCTTCACTTGTCCATAGCTCTTCCGGGCCTCGCTCTCGACGATCCAGACATCTACGCACTTGATCTCCTGAGCGTGATTCTGGGCGAGGGTATGAGCAGCAGGCTATTCGTAGAGTTGCGCGAGAATCGGGGCCTGGCTTACGACGTGCATAGCGGAGTCTCCCACTTCCGGGACACTGGCGCATTCATCATAAGCGCAGGTGTCGATCCGGCGAGCGCCTACGAGGCCGGTCCGGCGATACTCGAGCAGGTGGCATCTGTCCGCGACTCGATAGACGAGCGGGAGGTAGAACGGGCCAAACAACTGGTGGCCGGTCGCCTAATGCTCCGAATGGAAGACACCCGCGCGGTGTCAGCCTGGATGGGTAGTCAGGAGATGGTCCGCGGCGAAATGCTCGATGTGGACCACGTCGTTCAACGGGTAGAGGCTGTGACTTCCGAGGATCTCTGTGCCGAGTGGCTTCCCAGAATCTGGTCGATGACCACCTCAACCTTGCGGTCGTGGGGCCATGCCGGGGCCATAAGCGCCTGTCGAGGCTCCTGAAGCTTTAGACCTTAGTCGCTACTTCCTCGGTAGTCCCTGAAGGGACCGTCCCGCCACTCCAGGGCGGCCTTGAGACCCTCTTCTCTCGCCATGCGGCTGAACTCTTTGACGACCGGTGCCTGGTGCGCGATCGCGTCCGTCTCAGCGGCTATATGCTGAAGGGTAGTTCGCCCCATCAGGTCCATCGCCTTGTTGACGATGCTCTTGTTCGCCGCCAGGAGCTCCCAGGGTATCCTCGCCATCGTCCGCGCCAGGTCTTCGACGGCTGCGCCCAGACCTTCTCCAGGAACCGACTTCCAGACGAGTCCCAGTTCCTCGGCGCGAGTCCCAGACACCGACTCTCCCGTCAGCAGGAACCATTTGGCCCACTGTGGTCCCACCATGTAGGTCCACATGTGAGTTGGCGGCGTGCCCATCGACCGCACAGGAGGAAACCCGATCTGTGCGTCGTCGGCCGCGATGATTATGTCGCAGTGCATTGCGAGGTCGGTCCCGCCCGCTATGCAGTATCCATGTACCCCGGCGATCACAGGTTTGCTGAGATTCAGGATGCTGTTCATCGTGTTGGGAGTACGCTTCATGCGGTGAATGTCTGAGCGAATGTTGTCCCTCCGTTCCTGCGCTGCGGCCTGTGCCTCAGGATTCGAGGGAGGTGTGATGTGTATCCGGCACAAAACGCCCTGCCGTTTCCTCTCAACGTCATGACTCGAACATCCGGGTCGTCGTCGGCCCGCTCTAGACAGTCCACCAGTTCGTCCTGAAGCTCGCGGCTGAGCGCGTTCAGCTTCTCCGGCCTGTTGAGACTCACTCGACCAATGCCGTTGGACGCCTCGTATTCGATGAACTGATAACCCATCCTGACCTCCCGGTCTCTAAACGTTGAACAAAACGTGTACCACGTCGCCGTCGTTGACCACGTATCCCTTGCCCTCCTGTCTGAGCACTCCATGTCTGCGCGACTCAGCCTCGCTGCCATGGCGTACGAGATCATCGTAGGCGACGACCTCAGCTCTTATGAACCCTCGCTCCATGTCGGAGTGGATCGAACCCGCCGCGCGATCGGCTGGATCTCCGTTCGTAATGGTCCACGCCCTGACCTCTTTCGGCCCCCCCGTGAAGAACGTGATCTGGTCGAGCGCCTGGTAGGAGAGCCGCACCATCCTGTCCAGACCCGACTCACCTACCGCCAGCGACTCGCGGAACTCGGCCTCGTCTTCAGCCGACATTTGACCAAGCTCCATCTCGAGGCTCCCAACCAATACCGCGGTCAGCACATCACTCTCGGCGACCTCCGAGTCGAGCCGAGACTGGATCTCATCGATCTCGTCTGATTGCTCCTCTCCGGCGTTTACTACCACGATCACCGGCTTGGCAGTGAGGAACTGGAACTCGTTCACTTTTCTCTGTTCGTCCGAGTTCAGCTTCTGTTTTCCAATTGGAACGCCGGATTCAAGCCCTTCTTTGAGCGTAGACATCACCGCCCGCTCGCGATTCATCGCCTCTCGGTCTCCTGAACGCGAACCCTTGCTGTTCTGCTCAATCCGCTCGATGCGGCGGTCCAGGATTTCCAGATCGGCGAACGTCAGCTCGTAGAGCATGGTCTCTATGTCGCGGAACGCATCGACGCCGTCACCCCCGTCAGGAACGGATGGATCCTCGAAGCTGCGGGCCACTATCGCCAGCGCGTCGGCGTTCTGAAGCTGGTTCAGGTATTCGCCAGAAACACCCCTGGTCTTTCCCAGTCCTTCTGGTGCCGCCGGAAGATCCACGTAGGTTATCTCGGCTGGGGTCGTCTTGGAGGGTTGATAGATCTGGGTCAGCGTGCCCAGCCTTGTATCGGGGACTTTTGCCACCCCAATGTTGGGCCTGGATGCTGACGAATACTGCGCGACCCTGGGCCGAGCCCCGGGTGGCAGCGTTGAAGATGGTGGTCTTGCCGCTGTAAGGCAGTCCGATTATCGTGATCTGCATGTGGTCAGACGTGCTGCCTTAATCGTCGTCGAGTCTCCTGTAGTCGCCGTCGATCACTCTCTTCCCTTTACCAGCGTCGTGCCTTGTCCCTTCCTGCTGGGGAGAGCCGGAGATCTCCATAAGCACTTCTCTCGGCGCGAGCAGCATGAGCAGCAGTCCTGCCAAGACGAGCACCAAGACATCGTCGAGTCTGCCAATTCCCCACGGAATGAAGTCAGGAACAAGGTCGAACGGCAGGATGATGTACGCGATTGCTGCCGGCAACAGTAACTTGAGCCTAAGCGGTACCCGACTATCGACCATTAGCCTGAAAAGTATTCGCGGGATGCCCGTCATACTCAGTAGATAAAACAGACCACGCAGCATTGGGCACCCCCTTTCTTATCAGTAGATAGATTATAGCCCGAACCCGGTCACAGGGGGAATCAACATCTACAGAGCTTGCATGACCAGATGTGCTCCAGCCAAATTCACCTTGCCCGGAGTGGGGTCGGCCAATACAATTCATCCAAAGACGTCGATTCGGCCAACCATCGACGCGAGAGGGAGTAATCACCCTATGACTACGCTCTGGGAGAGTGACCCCCAAATTGCCGAGGCCATCACGGGAGAAATCCGCAGGCAGCGCGAGAATATCAACCTCATAGCCTCGGAGAACTACGCGAGCCGTGCCGTCCTGGAGGCCCAGGGCTCGGTGATGACCAACAAGTACGCTGAGGGCTATCCTGGAAGGCGCTACTATGGCGGATGTGAGTTCATTGATGTAGCAGAGAGACTGGCCGTCGAGCGTGCTAAAGAACTCTTCGGAGTCGATCACGCAAATGTACAGCCACATTCCGGCGCTCAGGCCAATATGGCTGCCTACTTCGCCACGATCCAGCCCGGCGACACACGTGATGGGGCTCAGTCTGGATCACGGCGGCCACCTCACCCACGGGAGCCCAGTGAACTTCTCCAACAAGCTGTACGAGTTTGTTCCGTACACCGTCGATCGCGAGTTGGAGTTAATCGACTACGACGAAGTACGGCGCCTGGCAATGGAACATCGTCCCAAGATCATAGTCAGCGGAGCGACCGCATACACTCGTACGATCGAGTTCGACAAATTCCGAGAGATCGCCGACGAAGGTGACGCGATACTCATGGCAGACATCGCCCACATCGCAGGCCTCGTTGCAGCCGGCGAACATCCCACTCCGGTCGGCCATGCCCAGATGGTCACTTCTACAACCCACAAGACGCTTAGAGGCGCGCGCGGCGGCGTGATCCTCTGTGACTCTGACCTCGCACGCAATGTGGACCGGGCTGTATTCCCCAACGCTCAGGGAGGTCCACTTCAGCACGCCGTAGCCGCCAAGGCAGTCACCTTCGGCGAGGCGATGACCGAAGAATTCTCCGCTTACCAGAAGCAGGTAAGGGCCAATGCCGTGGCCTTGGGAGATACCCTGACAGGTGGCGGACTCCGGCTGGTGTCAGGCGGGACCGACAATCACATGGTACTGGTGGACTTGCGTCCTCTCGAAGTTACAGGCCGACAGGCTGAAGAGGCGCTGGGACGGGCAAATATCGTGGTCAACCGCAACGCCATCCCGTACGACCCCAAGCCGCCTCGCGTAGCCAGCGGCGTTCGTCTGGGTACTGCTGCCATATCGAGCAGAGGGTTAAGAGAGAACGACGCGCGCAGTGTCGGTGAAATGATCCTCAGGGTGCTTAACGACATCGACAACAATGCCGTACAGTCTCAGGTCCGAGACGAAGTGCTTGAAATGGCGCCAGGGTTCCCGATCCCCGGTATCGACTCCTAGTCAATGCAGAGCTGTTGACCACGCGTCCTGGCCCATCAGTCTTCGCTGGCCGCGGTACTTCTGCAAGCCCACTGCGCGTACAGTATGCTTGCTAGAATCAGTAGAGCAGGGGGAGATATGGACCCGGTAGGGGAGCGATTAATTGTCTAGTAATTTCCGGCTGGCCGCTCGCCTCCTACGAGACAGATGCGAGGATCTTCCTTGATCTGGCTAAAGTGGTCATGGCGCGATCTCCGTTCGAGGTGGGTGCAGGTCGCAGCAATTGCCATCGTCATCGCGGTCGGAACGGGGTTGTTCTCCGGTCTGCGCAGCATGAATGTCTGGCGTGGCCTCTCCAACGACGCAAGCTATGCGGCTGCCAACACCTTTGACCTGCGTGTATCTCTTAGTGAAGGCAGCCTGGTCGATCGTGGAGTTCTGCTCGAAACCCTCTCTGAGATCGACGGCAGCACAGTTGCCGTTGCCGAGGAGCGACTTATCCTGCCTACGCAGGTCTCGATTGAGACCGCGGAGGATAAGATACTTGTCCCGGGACGCATCATTGGAGTGGACCTGACCGACAGTGGTCCGCATGTGAACTCGCTGCATCCGCAAGTCGGCAGAAACCTGTCCGAAACGGATGCCGGTTCTAACGTCGTAACCCTGGAGCACAACTTCGCGAGGTTCTACGACCTGCCACCCGATGGGAGCGCGCTCCTCGCTGGTGCAGTCCCTGTCAATTATGTCGGGCAATCACTGGCCCCCGAATATTTCTTTGTCATCACCCCGGAGGGGGGTATCCTCGCCCAGGCCAACTTTGCCGCGGTCTTCACCTCCATCGAGACCGCCCAACAGCTCACTGACATGGACCGCAAGGTCAATGATTTGGTGCTAAGACTTGAGCCTGGGGCTGACGAGGACGCTCTGTTCGACGCAATGAGCGAGCGATTTAGCCAGTTGGGAGGTACGGTGACCCGGAGGCTGGACGACCCCTCCATAAGACTCATGATCGAAGACGTGGAAGGTGACCAGCAGTTCAACACCGTGCTCGCCATAGCGATCTTCGGTGGAGCGGTATTCGCAGCTTTCAATCTGACCAGCCGAATCGTTGATTCGCAGAGGCGTGAAATCGGTGTTGCAATGGCCCTGGGTGTTCCCACACCCTTGGTCGCGCTAAGACCATTGCTCTTCAGTGCTCAGGTAGCGCTACTCGGCGTTGTATTCGGCATAGCAATGGGAATCGGCGTTGCGGAAGTACTTGGGAGCTATCTTTCAGATTTCCTACCTCTCCCGCGTGGCGAACTCCGTTCCAATTTGAAGTGTTCGCGGCAGCAGGTGCTATAGGCTTTTTGGTTCCTTTCCTCGCAACCGCTATTCCCGTATGGAACGGAGTAAGAGTCGCCCCCATCGAGGCCATCAGGACGGGTCACCTCGCGGACCGGGCGGGTGGGATGCCCAAGTTACTTACACTGATCAGGATCCCAGGACAGACGATTAGGCAGATACCTTTCAGAAACGTGGCCCGCGCGCCTCGCCGGACACTTCTGACTGCCCTCGCAATCGGAGCCATCGTCACTGTCATGGTGACGGTGCTGGGAATGCTTGACTCGTTCTTAGAGACCATCGACCGCGTCGGGACCGAGACCGCCGGGACCTCGCCGGACCGCGTCGAAATCACCCTGGATACTGTTTACCCGACGGACGATCCTCTCGTTCAGGGGGTCCTGGGCTCTCCCGGAGCAGGTATGGCCGAGACGGCGCTCCGCACGGGTGGGACAATCTCCACCGAAGACAGTTCCTTCGAAGTATTCATTCAATACATTGACTACGAAAGTGAGATATGGCGTCCGACCATTGTGGAAGGGGCCCTGGATGCTTCCAGGCCGGGCATCGTAATTTCCAAGAAGGCTGCTGAAGACCTGGGCGTTGGCCCCGGGGGACATGGTTAGTCTGGTTCACCCCGAGGTTTCCGACCTGGGCATGTTCAGCCTGGGGCGGTCAGACCTGGAAGTCGTCGGACTTCACGCAAACCCGATGAGAGTCGGCGTTTATGTGGACTGCCGCCACTGTGAACACCTTGGCGTTGCGAATATGACGAACGTCGTACAGGCCCTGCCTGCTGATGGCGTTGAGGCATCTGACCTGAAGATCGAGATGTTCGCCCTGCCAGGAGTAGCCTCTGTGCAGAAGGCGACGGCTTTCAGCGAAGTGTTTCAGGACCAGTTCGAGCAATATACGAGCCTGCTGGGATTCATACTGACTTTCGTGGTCGTCCTGGCCCTGTTGATAGCCTACAACACTGCAAGCATAAACATGGACGAGAGGCGTCGTGAACACGCGACAATGTTGGCCTACGGGCTTCCAGCACGAACCATAATTGGTATGGCAGTGGTGGAGAGTGCGGTACTGGGAATCATCGCCACACTTGTCGGGTTGGTTGGTGGTTACCTCATGCTTCAGTGGGTTGCCAACGTACTCATGCCCAATGCGTTCCCCGACCTTGGACTGGAGATCGTGTTCAATCCCGCGAGCTTAGTCACCGTGGTAGCGTTGAGTGTGATCGCGGTGGCAGTCGCCCCCTTGTTCACGATCTTCAGGCTAAGGAAGACAGATATACCATCCACCCTCCGAGTTATGGAGTAATCCGGGCTCTCGTTCAAGTCAGGAAGGAGAGCCTTTGGACAAGGTGCCACTCCGTTGATCCAGTTACTGTACGGGGACGACTCGATAGGAGTCGAAGAAGCCCTGGCCGAGTTGACGGCCGGTTCCGGCCCGGAAGACCTGCGGGACGTGAATCAGATATCTCTTCGTGCTGACGACCTGACACCCAACTCGGTAATGGCGGCGGCGTTTACCGTGCCATTCATGACCGATCGCCGCACAGTTGTCGTCAGGACCTACTAACCCGGTTTGAGCGCTCAAGGCAGGGCAGGGGTTCATCGTCTTCAGGCGCTGGCCGAGACCCCCTCAGAGAGTGGGCAGGCATGGCGGACCAGCTCGATTCCCTGCCGCCCACAACTAACCTGTTATTCGTGGACGGCGCTCTGTCAGGGAACAATCCGATGCTCAGGCGCCTTTCACCGATGTCTGAAGTGCGAGAGTTCAGGATGCCCTCTGAACGCGATCTGCCGAACTGGATTGCCGACCGCGCCAACGGCATTGGCGTCGGCATCGATCGCAACGCATGTGCGGTGTTGGCGGACGCCGTAGGGCGACAGCCGATGTTGATCGACTCCGAGCTCCGCAAGCTCGCGCTCTACTGCGGAGACCGTCCGGCTTCCGTGGACGATGTCCGGGAGATGGTCGCCTACGTGCGGGAGGCCAACATCTTCCAGGCTGTCGACGCAGTCATCGACGGCAGGACCGACGTTGCGCTTAGGCTGATCGGACGCATCATGGACGATGGCCACCCGGCGGTCTACGTCATGACCATGATCGCAAGACAGTTGCGTCTCCTGCTCATGGCAAACGATCTGATGGCCAGGGGAGAGTCGCAGGATCAGGTAGGACGACGAATCCGTCTCTCTGGGTGGGTGCTGAATAAGACCATTCAGCAGGCCCGCCGCATCAGCCAGGCGAACTTGGAGTACATGCACGTCGACTCGTGGAGACTGATCTTCTTCTGAAGACCAAACCCATCAACGAGCAGCTCGCACTTGAGATGCTCGTCGCGGAGCTAACTACACGCCGCTTCTAATACCCGACGGACTATGCAGGCCCGCGTCGCGCAACTGTTGTTTTAGGCCTCCTTGTT
>CASHTH010003670.1:0-26379 GCA_030341885.1 Geodia barretti
TTGTTTTGAGGAGACGACGACGTCGTGGAAGAGAAGACTCTGCGGACCTTCCGGATGCCCTCTGAGAGTTCACACATTAGTCCTTCCTTACCAGTTCTCGGTTATAGCCACCACTCAACTGTGGTTTGTAGGAGATGGAGGGAGGGAGGAGAGGAAGGGAGGGAGGGAGGTGGAGGGAGGAGGGGGAGGGGGGGGGGGGGGGGGGGGGGGGGGGGGGGTGGGGGTGGGGGGGGAGGAGAGGGGGAGGGGGGAGGAGGGATGGGGGAGGAGAGGGAGGGAGGAGAGGGAGGGATGGGAGGGGGAGGGAGGGAGGAGAGGGAGGGAGGTAGGAGAGGGAGGGAAGGAGGGACAAATGGGAGAAAGAGAAGGGAGACGGGATTGGAAAGGAGCGAAATTGAGAGTGAAATACTACGTCATCTCAGCTCATACACATGGCAATATAAACAACTTTTGCTCACAAGTAATTTGTTGTATGAGAAGTACTCCACCCTATGTATATGTACATTACCAATTGGCTATTATTGTGGCAATCCTCCAGGGTGGAATGTCAGTAAGTTGCTAACATAGAAGCACACTCTAAGTATTGGACATACATGTGTACCTGTGTGGTACATCGAAATGGGAACTTGCATAACATGTGTACATGCTATGGTGTATCGTACACACCTTAGTGCATGGCGCGCAAACACTTTACGGCAATTCATTACAAAAAGGTTGATGTTGAAAGTGTGACATGTACACACATACATACATCTCGACGTAATATGAATGCAACATGTATGTATTATAGCATGTACTGGCATGTGATGGTGGCAGACATGCCTAAAGGGTCGTGACATACATGTACAACGCATTACACCTGTCACAAATTACAAGTAGAAGCACTTCCGTGGGCTTCCTTGCCACGCCTCTGCTGGACACATACTGTAAAATGTCGCTACTGTACATGTACAACACTGGACTACACCCTGTCACAATACAAGTAAGAAGAACTACTTCCGTGGGCTCCTTAGGCCACGCCCCTCTCGGCTGTACACATACTGTAAATGTCGCTCGATACTGTACATGTACAACACACTACACCTGTCACAAACAAGTACAGATAAGAACCATCTTCCTGGGCTCCTGGCCAGCCCCTCTGCTGTACACATACTGGAAATGTCGCTACTGTACATGCACAACACACTCACAAACCTGTAGCACAAATCCTGTAGAACACTCTCGTGGGCTCCTGGCCACGCCCTCTGCTGTACACCATACTGTCAATGTCGCTACTGTACATGTCAACACAACTACAGCTACAAACACCCTGTCAACAACTACCTGTAAGAAACACTTCCTTCCGTGGGCTCCTGGCCACACCCACGCTCTGCTGACACATACTGTAAATGTCGCTACTGTACATGCACAACACACTACACCCTGATCACAATACAAGTACGAAACACTTCCGTGGGCCCTATGGCACGCCCCTCTGCTGTACACCTCCCATGCAGTCCCACTTGTCGCGTGCTTCAGAAACACATATATATTTTAATTCTCCTGGTGAAACTCCGCAATCCGCAGCCATGCAGTATATGAGAACACTGTTTGGGAACTCGTTGCTAGACATTGGTATTAGGGTGAACGGCTTTCTGCATCTACCTGATCTGTATCTCTGACCTTGCTGACGGACTGGGGCTCATGGGTGCTGCTATGAATGCCGACATGACATGTCGCGACTGTCTCAGAACACTGTAGTCCTGGTGGTCTTCTGGGGTGTGTGTTGACAGAGATCCTGATGTGACGAGGCGGCGAGAGGGAGTGGGGAACGGACACAAGCGAGGGAGGGAGGGAGTATGGGGAGGTAGGAAGAGGGGGACACGTATATTTGGTCACATATCAGCCTACAGGAAAATACAACAGCACCCGGGCGTTGCAGGACTGTGCCAGTATAGCTCATGCGAGCAAGTCGTACAGGAGAAGCCATGTACTCAGGCCCACAGAGTCGTGTCTGTGTGAGAAGCCTATGCTGTATGCGGGCGTCACATTTAGGATGAGAGAGTAGCTCATGTAGTCTTCAATGGGTCTGCCTCAGAAGCTCTGAAACCAGAGTATCATCATATAAGATAGAAAGGTCACCTGTACATATACTCTCCAAACTGAATGTTGTGACTTTATCATAGTGTACTCACGGAGGACCCTACTACCGTTGACTCTTGGAACGTCGTATGGTGAGAGCCGTTACCGGTGCGCTCGGACATCCTGAGAAAAAACCATTGCGGTATCTCGAGGACACAAACAAACACAGCAACAGGAGTGCGTGTGTGTGTGATCCTGGGTGTACAATCGTGGTGTGAAGAACCTGTCCACCTCAATTCCTCCCAACCACAAAACCACGCCTTACCTGCAGCACGTGATCATGTTTTTTCCACTTGGGTACCTCTCTCATGTTTTCAGCTACACCTGTACACATCTGCATAACATCGTCGTGCAAGCGCAATGCAAATAAGTTCAGTAGGCCAGATCGGGAATGGCACACCATAACCTATGGCAAGATACTGCGCTCACACTTTGCGAATCTTATATCGTCATGTCAGTATACATTAAACGTGCAATAGATATAGGTTGTGATTACCTCTAGAGAAAAGTTCGGAAAGGAGCTGATCCAGTCTTTAATTTCCGAGGCTTGAAGAGATGGTGATAGAACTCCACCTAGAGTCTTGATACAGCTTTCGCGTTTTCTACAGGTTCGTACACTGAGTGGTGTGAGGAGTGGCGGTGGGAGGGAGGAGAGCGAGGGAGAGGGTGTGAAGAGGGCAGCGAGAAATGTATGAAAGAGGGGAAAGGAACTGGTGTGGAGGGAGGGCGGCAGGAGGCAAAAGTAAAGTAGGAACCGAGTAATTTCAATGTGCCTATACACTATAATCGCATACAGTACGTGGTAGTGTGTGCCAATCCTGGACCGCTGTTTTCAGTTATCATGCCAAGGTGGGTAGGCCTGGCCAGACATGCTCGGCCAAACACACTGTCCAGAGAGTGAGGGGTTGGGGAAGTGTTGGCAGGGCTGGTGCTTGTGATGTTCTAATGACAGTCATTAGTTAAAGGCCTCTCTCGCTCTCTCTCTCCAGTCACAGGTGTGAACACCTGACCCACCGCTCAGGTCTTCCTCTATACGCCACATCCGGCCACACTTGCTCTACTAACACTGACCCTCACTTATTAACGAACACATGTCTTAGGCACCGTGACTACATCGTCTCATGACAAAGTGTCTTCACTCACTATGTAATGGTAAGGGCATGTTCAGAGGCTATACACAGTGGGTGAGCTCGAACCCACACGACACTAGTAGACACTCTTTCTACTAAAACACGTGGATATCATGGTATGCAGTTTGCAAAGCTTTCGTATAACTGTTTAAAAGGCATGTTTTTTTTCTCTCACCAGTTCAACAAAGAAGTCCCCCACGCAGGTGTTGACAGTCCAGTCCCTCAACTGAGGCTCCAGTTTCTCATGTAGGGCAGTGTGCAGGTCTACCAGGTCCTCCGTCCGGTAGAACACGTGTTGATTGTCTCTCGTCGCCAGAATGACCTGACGTTGTGGTGGTCCGTGCCAGCAGAGGCCTTTCCGGTAGACTGTGGGGAAATGGAGGGAGGACACAAATGGAGAGAGGTGGAGGAACAGGAGGAGAGAGGGGATATTTGGAGAGAGAGGAAAGCTAAGCTGGGTAAAAAGTATTGCATCTTTGGTTAGGCAAGTGGAGGTAGAATAAAACAAAGAGAGAAAAGCGCCGGAAGGAGACGAAATGATGATGATGATGCAGAATGAAAGCTAAAGCAGCAGAGTAAACAAGAAGAATGTGTTAGGTGCATACATGTATTTATCTGACACATGATGTAGTGCACGAATACTACAAAAACCCAAAACATTGCTGCAGTTACACCTCACCTCTTTCATGACGTTGAGGCAGTCGAGATAGGACTTCTCGGCCGACACGATCCCAGCCACCACCAGTTTCCTGATGACCAGTTTCTCTCCCTGCACCACCACCGTACTCCGTCGGACTGGGTAGATCCTGGACGACCTGGTGGTCCCTGGACTCTGGGTCTGGGGAAGTGGGGAGGAGGAAAAGGTGAGGATAGTGAGATGGATACATTAGAAGTTTTTAACTTCGCCAGGGTAGAGTGGCAGGGTCCTAATTTACCCTTAACTACAGAGGAACCCCTCTAATCTGGACACCAATGGGAGAGAATAAAGTGTCCATATTAAAGAGGTGTTCCTATTTCATGGGTTAAGCAATGTGTATATGTACTTTGGGGAAGACTTATAGAAGAGGCTTCCTCATTTTTCAGGGGTGTCCATCCATACCTGGTACCATGCACTGGCTAGGGCTGTCTTTAACCACTGAAAACTACGTTCAGGTCTTAAGCCGCCTGCATTGGTGACTACACACAGCTCACAGCACACATTCATCACTGGTAATTTGATTCCCCAGAGCGACTTCACAGAGTCATCTCAACGATAATACGATTCATAGCGTGGCACCGATCACACCACCACACAAGAGACCGGCCAATAAACACGACATTAGGGGACTGGACTACCGAGGTAAAGCAGCGAGACACACCGGTCAAAGTGTACCCACGAGTGTATGCTGGGAACTCTCGACCCGTGAATACCCACACATTCACCACACCCACTAGTTAATACACATACGTGTACGAACAGCAGGTGAATTCACAGCACGTAAAACATAGATAATGGTGTACAAAATTCCGGCATGCAGTGCAAAGACGACTCAATCTGGAATTCATCACTGCTCAGAATAGAGGAATTCGATACAAGAAACACCCTCCTTTTGAGACAAGAGCAACACACAACATGCTACACATGTACATGATGTATATATGTAGCATGTTGATGTATATATGCGCTCTTAGAGCCCTGGTAGGCGTGCTACTATGGCATTACCAAAACACATTTTGTGTCTTTCAATTTATTATGCACGTGTACACCACTGCACCGCATGGGGAAGTAACAGGAAGAAAAAAAGGAAGCACAAGATTGGGATTTTTGCACACGAAGGTTCAAAGCGGACCTGAAGTGCTGAACTGATAGGAATGTTTGGTAGGGCCTTATAGCATCGACCACGCACCGAGAAAAATGGGTGGAGTCAGACACACACATGTGCATGAAGATTTGCTGGTGTCTGTCGTATGTGTACCATGCAGAACTTACTGCAGAGTTTACAAACGCACACAAAATAGACATACACTTTACTGACCCTGTTTAGGAGACAAATTGGTATATACAATTGGAGGTGGGGTATGGAGTATATACACCTGGGCAAGTGGAGGTGGGTATGGAGTATATACACCTGGGCAAGTGGAGGTGGGTATGGAGTATATACACCTGGGCAAGTGGAGGTGGGGTATGGAGTATATACACCTGGGCAAGTGGAGGTGGGGTATGGAGTATATACACCTGGGCAAGTGGAGGTGGGGTATGGAGTATATACACCTGGGCAAGTGGAGGTGCATACAAGTGTTGGTGTGTCTGGCAGGACAAACTGAATGGCATCCTAATCATGATCACATACATCATGCCAGTTACTGACAAAACCAATTAGCCCAGTTGTTAGCAAAACACTCCACAATACAGTCCGTCACTATATGTACTGTTATCATTATGGGCATATTGCTTGCATGTACTTGGAAATACTACATATGTAGTATGAACAAACACAGAGCATTTCTCACACTTTGTATGCACACCACCTGGCTACCATGTGGCTACTATATATAGCGTACTACATACATAACTGTATCTGTGTTCATACTCTGAACTGACCGCGGAAGGATGATAGACACAAGAAGAAACACGCTGCAATTGGCGTAGCACCTCGGTTAAATATGTACATAGAGACATGTACCCCAGTATTGTGCCCCAGACAGTACACACAGGTCATTAGGTTCAGCTGACAATATCAATGTTCCAGTGCAAAACATGCTGGCTGCATATCAACACTCTAAACGGCAGGACTTCCCTACATGTTTGGCTCTGTTGCGTCACTTCCTTCTCTCTCTCTCTCTCTCTAACTCTTCCTCTTTCCTACTTGACAGCTTTATACCCAAACCCCTACACATGTACACACAACTGTGTATGTGTCATGTGTGTACATATGTGTACCTACAGCTTTTCAGACATCCACTGAACTGCAGTGAGCAGCCACCCCAGTTCTCAAGGCTAGGAATCTATCTCCGCTCCACGAATATTTTGTACGGTATTTGTGTGTGTTTCCATGTATTGGATGGTCATATCTTACCCTAGCATATGCTATACACTATATAGTATCGTCATACAGAGAGAAGGAAAAGGTGGAATATGGTGGCACAGACGTCCAATCTCGAGTTACTTTCTTTTCATGTGATTCACTGGAGCTTCAGTGTTTGCACTAGCGATGCCAACACAAACACAACCCGGCCTACACTATAATAACACACGCCTCATTTCTAGGTAGAGAGAGAGAGAGACCCGGAATGGGAACATAGAGATGGAACCAGAGGAGACCCTTGGAGAGCAGCAACCCATAAATGTTAACCCCTGGAAGAACCACAAATTTAACCCCTGGGATAACACAAAATTTTTAACCCACGCGAGAAAACCCGTAAGTGTAACCACAGGGGAATGCACGGGTCAAATTTAACCCCAAAGACAAGAACCCACTAATTTAACCCCCTGTGTTTGTCACTTTACATAGGAATGGGATGAAATTCTTGTGTGCTCTTGAGCGGCTCCAAGATGAAGGGGGTTGAAGACCACGTGCACAGTAATGTTGGAGAACGTAAGAGAGAGATGAAATTTCACACTGGGATTAGATTCCAACAGACTAATGTAAGAGAATCACACGTTCTACATACATGCACTGTGGCCCAGCTATACTGTATATACTGCACCCTTGCAATGCTCCCGAGTGTGTGGAAAATAGAGATATTGCCGGTACACGGCCTCTCACGCCGGCGGAGTGAAAAACACTGGTGGTTAGGGAGTTGAGCCACGGGCCGGGGAAGACACAACATGGCATTGTGGAGCATATGCCGACTACAACGGATGCAAATGGCCCCAACAGAGAACACAAGGTGGCGACCGTGTGCAGAATACCAGAAGGCATACCAGGCTACATTAGACAGACACGTAGGCCCATTATGTAAAAATTCATTTGTGCCGCCAGACGCCATTAACACTGTACCAAACCCTTATTTGGAGCCTGTCTGTAGTAGTCTTCATAATGAAGACAAGCCCAGGGGTATAACACTAATCATGACTGGAGGAAATGTACAACTCTAACTATGTATATACACGTGTCCCATCAATGCTCTAGCCTACTAGTTTACCAATACTATAAGTCTGTATTATGCATACATGTGTATGGAGAACGAAGAGAGAGAATTCTATGCAATTAAGACTCTATTATATGAAGCATTTATGGGACATATTGCTATGTGCGTGTGTGTGTGTGTGTGTGTGTGTGTAGCAGACAAGCCAGGGCCCAGTGTTGGAGTGGTGGCAATGTCGGCACAAAGATTCCCCTGTCCCCACACCCTGGCTCTATGTACACACTAATTTGGCACATGGCACCTCACAGCTCCACACACACACGAGTGCATGCATTATGTATCAACACAGTTCTTGCATGGAATGAATGGAAGGACGCATAGCTACATAATGTGCCCATATACACAAAGCCAGCACTTGCCTGGTAGTAAAGAACAACACAACAATGATCGAGCTATTGTTAGCCTACTTTCAATTGCATGAGTACAGAACTTTGTATACATACTCACGCAACACAAGAGGCTAAAACACCCTTACGTCCACAGAACAAAACCACAATTGGGAAGAACTGCACATTTTTGAAAACTGACCTCGATTTCCTTCAAGTGTGTTCCGTGGAGAGGAGGAGGGTACAGAGTGGGGCTTCCGCTCATGTTAACCATCACCTCCTCCGCAGGTGGGGACAGGGAGCAGGTCGTGGAGTACTGGGACGAAGAGGCCGTCGTGTTGGGCGATCGGAGTCTCTCTGAGGACAGCATCTCTACCAAGGAGGCGCCCGTTTGGTCGTCCAGCTCGGCGTTCCCCTCCCTTCTCCGGTTCCTCCGTCGCCCGGCCCCCGAGCTCCCGCTCGACGGACGAAGGTTGACGACAGGGGCCGTGGTGTGGGAGGGGGAGAGGAAAGGTTCTGTGAGTGACGCGGTGGAGGTGCTCTGCGAATCGTTTAGTGTCTCGGGTAGACTCGTGACCGACCCGCTTCTCGAGCCGAACATGTCGTTGTTGAGAGTGACGGCAGATATGGTGGCCTCATCTAGCTCCATACTGTCCTCTAGCATGTGACGTTCAAGTAGATTTGGTTCCGAGGCGACCAGAGCAAGTCTGCCACTGGCCGTCGTCTCTCCTTCGCTCTCGTTGATGAGAGGCATGTAGTCGACCTGGTTGCTATCTCTGAGGCCACCTCCACCACCCGAAGAGGCGTAGGCCATTTGGGGGCTGTCGTGGACGGCGGTCATGTAGCTCATTCTGTAGTTGACGTTACCCGGGGCAGGGGTGGGCGAGCCCCCGCTGGTGATACTAGCCGGAGTGAGCGTTGCCTCAAGTGAGTCTTGCCGAAGGGTACTGTCTGACGCCATACGTTGCACCTGCAGGCTATTTGCCTCCACCATCCCCTTGGTCAGCCCCTGCGTCAGGCTGTCGTCGCCGAGCGAGAGCGAGAATTCTTCCTTTGGCGTGGAGCAGTCGTCTTCCTCGAGACACGACGACCGTCGCTTTGCCTCCGGTAGCGGGTCGTTGTCTCTCTCAGACCGTCGCCGCAAGGTTACTTTCAGTACGTTTGCAGACTCGCCTCCACTCCCCTCCTGACTCTCGAGGAGAGAGTGCTCCCCACTCTCAAGTAGCTGGGAGCCTTCCATCCCGTTTGAAAACCTGTGAGACATGATCTCCGAGAGCAGCGACTCGCTCCTCTCCACCCTCTTCTCCACCATTACCTCCTGGACACCACTGACACCCGAGGGGGGCACGGGGGAGGGCGACACCGATGAGGACGTTTGCTCGACTTGTCCGTTGCTCGAGCGACCTCTGGAGCCTCGCGAGGGTCTCCTCCGAAGCGGCGGGGAGCTAGTCACGCGGCTGAGTTTCTCTTTCGCCGCCTTGAACATGTTGCTGGACTGTGTCTTGACAGGGGTGACCCTTCTCTCGTGGGCCACTTCCGACACCGCCCCTGAGTGGACTCCTCTGTTGTTACTTTGTGTGACAGAACGCTGCCGTGTTACTCGCGTGTTTTCTGTGTTGTAGTGTTCCTTATGTTGAGCAGCCCTGTCGTTGCAAACAGCTCTAGTGCTAATGTTGATCTGCTGTAGGGACGGTGTCTTGCTCAGAAGTCTTCGCTGTCCACCGACTTCCACAACTTTCCAACCTCCCGTCCTTCTCCTGTTGGCTAACTTTGCCTCGATGGACAGCTGCTGTCGCTTCAACGTACTCGACGTGGGGCCCTCTTCCTCTAGCTGTGAGAGCTGTGACTTTACGTAGCGTCGGTTGAGCGAGTGTGTCGAGTACACCACGTGGTTCTTGCACCCGGGGAAAATATACTTTTCCTCCTGGCTTTCTGATCGTGTCCGTCTAACTGGAAGACTTCCCAGACGATCTCTCTCTGGTGGTGACTGTGAAGTCACCCCGACTTCTTTTTTGTCAACCACAACTGAGGGCTTCTCGCGTTCGTTAACAGTCTCCAGCGACGTGTGGCGTCGGAGGACGTGTGAAATTTCCTTCTCTCCGACTGCTGCGTTTACTTTGGGAGCAGTTTCCTGGCAAAGTTTTTCAAAACTTTCGATGACTTTGTGGACTTTTATGGAGGGGACCGGTACACGTCTGCGCTGTCCGTAGACTTGGACTGGCGGGTCGCTCACCGAGCGTCGACGATTGATAGGAGGAGTCTGCGCCTGAAGAGACCCCTGAAGTGTCAGTAGATTCGAAGACCACCACTTCCCCTGCTCTATCAGTCTTTTCCTGACAGCTCTAGCCACGCACTTATCTGCCTCGTTAGCCTGGCCCGGTGCCCTTTCTCTAATTGCAGAGCCTCTTCTCTCCCCTACTGAGCCGTCGCTGTGCCTCCTGTCTTTCTCGTCGGGGGTGGTAGAGCCGTCTGTCCCGGGGCGTTCTCTTTCGGCGGTACTGTCACACGATGGAACGGTCTCCTGGTCCTTTGATTTCACGGCTACGTGTACGCTCGTCGAGAAGACAATGTCAGGTCTGGCGCGACGCGGGGATGCGGGGACACTGGCCGATTTCCGAGTGTAGGGTGATCCGGGCTCGGTGTGTGCTGGCTTGTCCCGATGGGGTTGAGAGGCAGCCCGCGAGCGAAGAGCGCTCCCTTCTCCCTCAGGTGGGATACGGTGGCGCGTGCTATCTCCCCCGCCGGACTCCCTCCGCTCTAGGTCGGCTACTAGCCTCCTCAGCAACTCGAGTGCCCTCAGCTCCCTCGTCAGTTGGGTCCGGAGGCTCTCTACGCGCGTTTCGCAGGCCCTCAGTTCCGTGCCCACATCCTGTGCTGTGAGACGTTTGCCGAGATTCGAACAGCTTTCAGGGGGTTGGGTCTCTGGCCCAAAGCTCGCGTGCCACAGTTGTACGAATTCTTCCGCTTCCATCGTAAAGCTCCACACACGGCACTGCAACAACGGAGGTCGGATTACAGTCTGTTTTGCAGCGGCGCTACAGAGCAGGGATGAGGCTGCAGTTCCGGGTGCTAGGTGTGTTCCCGCTCTCGAGAACCTAGCACTAAAGTATTCATGGGGCGTTCTGTTTGCAGCAAAAATTCAAGATTGTTGCGGCGGCCGTACGTGTTGCAAGATTTGCGATTTGCGCATGCGTAGTTCTACGAGGCTCCAAGGGGGGGTGTATATAAACATGTGACTCTTTGGTTGTAGAGCCTGTGGTTGTTTACAGTCTACTCCAGAGCTGCTCTGCACCCACGCTTCAAAGATTTGTGGCCAAATATAGTCTCTAGTAAGTCGTTTATACTTCCAGTGGCAGGGCTGTTTCGACGACCAACAAGTCCCATCCTCGTGCATTGCCTTGCTGTGTTGGAGCATCTTCGTTGGAAAGCTGGTCGGCGGAATCCGTGCATTTTTCTGCAAAAATGGCAGGTAAAGTGGACCCCGTTTGGCTCAATTTGCAGTGTTTCTCCAGACGGCCAAAGTAACGAGGAAAATTTGCATTCTGTGGTAGGTCGACTGGCCAAAGACCTAACTCAGCCTGCGGGGCAGTCTGAGCTGTGTATTGTACTCTATTTCATCGTGTGTTTTTTTCACCATGCAGGAGGGAAAAGTCTTTGTGTCATTGGGCTCTTCCTCCTCTTCCTGTGCTATGGCCAGTGCAAGCAAGTACCCAACCTCGGCAGCAACAATCAGTCTACTAAGGAGAGGGGTGCACAGTATTTTAGCAAGGTGACTGCAGAGTGGCATCAGAAACTACGCAAAAGTCTGGATGAGAAGGCCCTCAATCTGCGACCTTCCTACCACTCCCCGGCCTCCCGACCCACTACTACAGACTCAGGAGACAAGGCAGCCATGGAGGCACTCTACACCGCCACCAACGGTCCCACCTGGGTCAATAACACTGGCTGGATGAAGGGGGACCCCTGCAACCCCTTATGGCACGGTCTCTACTGCGCGGGTGGGAGGATACTGCAAATCAACCTGGTCTACAACAACATGACCGGCTCCCTGCCAGCGAAATTAGCCGAGGCCACCACGCTCCAAGTTGCCCGCTTCTACTCTAATTTCCTCACCGGACCCCTCCCTCAGGAAATCCTGCAGATGAAATCCCTCCAGATTCTGGACGTTAACGATAACGAGATCACCGGTCCCTTTCCGGGTTCGGTGATCATGCCCAACTTGACCGACCTCATTCTCTACAAGAACCAGATCAAAGGAACTTTCCCCGACCTGACTGAAACTCCAATGCTCCAAACGCTGGAGATCAGCAGCAACATCTTTATGGGGGATTTCCCGGACATATCCCGTTGCACAAAGCTCCAAATACTCATCGCATCCAACAACAACTTTACCGGGAACTTCCCGGGAAACATGCAGAGTCTGAGCGGCCTCCAGCAGTTCTGGTTGTTCAACAACCAGTTTGACAAGGCAGAGATCCCGGAGAGTTGGTCCTCTCTCGTCTCCCTGACTGACGTGCAGCTGAGCGGAGTGAGCGGAGAGCTCCCCTCGTACATCGGGCAAGTGTGGACTAATCTTGTTCACCTGGTCATGATTGACGGCGACCTCACGGGAGAGTTCGACACTGGCCTCTGCAGTCTACACCAACTGCAGGACCTCCGTCTGTTTGGAAACAGGCTCTCCGGCCAACTCCCCACCTGCCTCTGCGACATGAGCAGTGTCCAGACTTTCGAAATGTCGGACAACCAACTGACTGGCTCCATCCCCTATTGCATAGGCAGTCTCACGGAGCTAGCAACCTTCTATCTCTCCCGCAACAACCTCACAGGCACCCTCCCTGAATCCATCGGGAGTCTAGCCAAACTGGAGATCATGGATCTTAGCTCAAACGCCATAACAGGGACTGTCCCTTCCTCTTACGCAGGACTCACAGGGATCGTGGGGTTTTCCCTCTGCTACAACAAGCTCTACAAACTAGAGCCGGGGCTGGAGCCGTTATACGACCGAATTAAGGGGTTCTCCTGTGAATTATACAACAACCCGTGGTCGTGCCCGCTTCCCACCGACGTCCCAGCCAACTGCCAGGCCACCTGCTCCAAATGCAACACGGGGAGCAAGCGTACCGACTGCAGTGAGTGTGTGGCGGATGCAGACTGTGGCTGGTGCAACGAAGGTCCCAACTGCCTGGAGGGGTCCCAGAGTGGGCCATACGTCTACGTCTGCAAGTCTGGCGACTGGAGCTACGGTTCCGGGACCTGCTGAGCCGTGGGCGAAGACTTAACAATCAATAGTTAGTAATAATTGGGACAATCATTTCCCACTCTTACACGTGATTTTCTAATGATGGACTTCTTTTGATGATAATGCACAAAGGAAATTTCAGCCAACCAGTAGATCTACAATGCATCACACAGCCAAAGTATTACACAGGCCAAAAGAAAAGTCCTCTAAGGAGTTAACTTTAGGTGCCAGAAATAACAGGCTGGAAAATCAATACATTATGAACTCATTTAGCCCTACATCTTATTATGTCATATCTTCCCATCAACTCAAGTGCTAGCAGCATCATTATATGGTTTGCTGCTTTGGATAGAGCTGAAGAGGCAAGTGGCTCTTCCTCAAAGGTGCCAGTAGCAGTTGATCATGAACTACTATTCCTGGTTTAACTCTGCAAAGAACAAAGCTGTATTTCTCTTCCAGCTAAGGCCTCATGTCTTCTTCAAGACTCCATTATGCAATCAGCCTGCGAGAAGTGCTTGGCTGCTTGCAGGACTTATGGTGTTAAGAAAATCATGACGCTCAGGATCAATGGAGAATGTCATAATGACAGGGGCAGATTAATGTAGACTGAGTGATGATAATGCTATGATTGTGAGGTCATCTGATCAGTCTTGCTCCTCCTCCTCCATCTCCGTACCATCTCACCCCACAGTAGCTCCTTCCGGCAGGCAGGGCAGGGGCCAGTGGTCGGCATCAAATGGGGGGAGGGGCACAGCCGCTCGGCCAGGCAGGTGGCGTGAGCTGACAGAGAACAATCACCATGGTAGCAGTGGAGCAGACTGGGCGAGATGGTTGCAGTCACACACACGTCACTTGTCTGAGAACGAAACAATGAGGAAAGAGCACAGGAATGCTTATCCTCTGCAGGCAGACACTATGGTAGACTGGAGATAGTAAAAAAATTCCTCCATCCAGCTCCAACAAAGCTAGGGCACACCAACAATGACTTTAAGGCAGAAAACGTTATCAAAACTGTGTGGGAAACCTTATCATCAAAAAAACTGCCAACAAATTTACTAACTGGCCCTCAAACTAATCTGGTTTACCTACATACCACAGTGTATCATAAAACCTCCAAATAAGGACACTTCGATGCTCCCTAGGTGTCTCTTATTCAGAGCTTTCACTGCTATACCCCATGCATGTTATTATACCTGATGGCAGATGAAGCAGGGGACATCATGTGAAGAGCACTCCTCCTCCTCCTCCTCCTCCGCCCCGCTCGTCTGAGTGCTGCTCTTCTTGCTGGCACCGCTCCTCTTGCCGGTGCCACCAGTCAACTCCAGAGGACCGTAGGCGATGGGCATGTGTGTCGGAGGCTGTCTATCCGGAGGGAAATCCTGGCAGTACTCCTGCTGCAGCCAGCGGACGGTGAGTGGTAGTCTTCTCCAGGGACCCACGGCCAACATCTCTGACAAGATCCTGAACCTGTGCTGCAGCGAACTCTCTCTCGACCTCTTCCCCGGACGAATGCCACTTCCGAGTCGGCGGGACTTGGCCGGGTGCTGCCATGCCCACTCAAACTA
This sequence comes from Geodia barretti, assembly GCA_030341885.1. NCBI lineage: Eukaryota > Metazoa > Porifera > Demospongiae > Tetractinellida > Geodiidae > Geodia > Geodia barretti. The sequence continues at coordinate 14,510 of CASHTH010003670.1, forward strand.
TAGAAATGACATCATCACTCACACTATAGAAATGACATCATCACTCACACTATAGAAACGACATCATCACTTAAACGATGTGTATTATAATTACATTGCAAAGATTCGTAAACCATAGAGTTTATGACTATACTCCTGCAGTATGTGACACATGATGAATTAGTCAATCGGAGAGCAGGGAGTCAGTTCTGTAAAGGGGCTTCAGAGGCCACATAGCGATGTGTATACATAATGCGTAACCACGGCAAGAACCAAGACTAGGATGCAATGTCACTTGGGTAATCCTTCATGCAAATCATAATGAGAAAATGCCACTTGCCAAATACACATACACTGTGGTAAAAAATAAGTCACATCAGACGCACTACGAAACACCACGTGGATTTCTTTATCTGCTCCGTATCCTCTAATTGGGACGACGACGGGAAAATCATATCAACAAGCAAATTCTACTCCAGTATCATAAAGACAGACAACTGTATAAACCTCATGTGGTATATATCATATGCCTGGCTGCTGTGATTACTAGAGTATGCAGACACTATGTGGACGGTGGAGTGGGGGAGTCTCGCTGGTAGAGGGGGAAACAAAGACTAGAGTCTGGATACCTCAAAAACCTCGTGCAGCTGCTCCCTACCCAAATGTCAGTTGGTGCACCTTCCACTCCCTGTATACATGTTTTTCATATGCAATGCGCGCAAAGTACGGATTCGGACCATCTGCAGATTTTCTAGAGAGTAAACCTCAGATCGGTGGATGATACGATCCGCACGTTGTCTGCCTAACATTACACAGTATGGTATACTCTGTTACCCACTCGCAGTGCAGACACATCGTTTGGAAACCCGTGCAGAATCAGCACCATCTCCCTGCAGTGAAACAGTGCACACTGATTTACTGCGGGAAACTCTGTGAGGAGGACAAATCTCACGAATTTCGCAGTTTTAGAGCTGACAGTAAAGTTTCTCTGTGAGTTTTGAGGGTTTTTGACACCATGTTTTCTACCTGTTTTTCCTCCGGCCAAGGTGTGGTAAACACCAGCTCATAACTGGCGGTAGTTTGGCAGGCGAACGAGCGTAGGTCACCAATTACACACTGTTCATCACAACAACTTCCCATTACCTCACAGTTATAGTGTGTATACATGTATCTCACCCTTGAGTGAACAACAAGCTTACTTCCTAATTTCATTTGCCCAGGCTCTACATTTTACATTTACCACAAAGCAGTTTAGTATGTGCATGGTATATTTTAGTATGCGCTGGGTATATACTCGTGATGCCAAATTTCAAGCTTGAAATAATATATGTACATAGTAGATGCTGAGATGCTCAAAAACGGAGCTCTCTACTAAGGCTATACGGTTCAGGTGCCATGCTGACTGTGAGGAATATTACGAGGAGTTGGTTGGCTGGAACAGTACAATACACTGGACTCTCTGGAGACTGTGGACCAGCATACAATAGAATCTGAGGACATTTGATTCTTGAATGAAATTGGGCTCCTTATATCCACGGGATGAGATTACGAACTAGAGTCCTCTGACTTGAGAGAGCCAACTAATCTTCCACCGAAACGAACAGGGACAACATCTATTTATGATATTACAGGGGAGCATATCCTGCTCTGAGATCATGACGCAATTCATTTTATCCGGTATGAAACTCCCACAGTGTACGGATGGCAATTGCAAGGTCAGGGAAAACTGAAACTGCCACGTATGTAGCATACACACAGTGCTTCAATTTGCTGGTTTGTAATACAAGGCACTCAATAGGACAGTGGCATGTGAATGTGTCATCATAAGCTGCAATGAATGCTTGAGGCAGGATGTTGGTGCTAGCGCACGAATGCAAATCTCCTGATGACTATATAGTGGAAGCTAACTCTGCAATGAAGCAAAGCCAGTCAAAGCTGGAACACACCGATGTGATGTCAACCCTGAAACCGTATTAACTATGGATTACCAAATACCTCACTCATGCACACACGGTGTTATCACAGGTTGGCGCGTGCAAACATCACGTCACACACTCTGATACGCTCAGAAACACATTGCCAACGCAATCCCCAAACGAATGATATAACAGGATACGAGCAGCGGCGGGCGGCACGGTGCTGTTTTCTTTCTCAGAGTCCAATGTGGGGTGAACATGTTTTGGGGAGGGAGCAATAAAGTACTCTATTGATCAGAGACCCTCCAATATAAACCGCAGGGGGTTTAGAACATATTTGTGCACGCCAAAAATGTGTGCTGTCACATGTTTGGGGAAGTAATTTTGCAACGTCAGGATTTCCTTCATTTTTCATGGCACAGCAGCCAATTTTTCGAGGCTCAGCAGCCTAAACATTTTACACACCTTAGATGGACTGCAATTTTATAGGCTCAGCAGGCATGCGCTTTTTATAAGAAACCTGTGGTTTTCCCATTAGAAGGGCAGGAGCTGTAGTTCTGTATGATGGACCACAGATGTGTGGGGGGAAAACTTGGTGCTACTTCAACATTTTGGAAACCCACAAGTGTCGCCTCAGATTTCAGGATGTTGTGTATAGCACGAAAAAATCTTGAAATAGCAGTTTGATCTATTCGTAGGTTTCACATTTTATAGGCAAGAAAACATTATGTTGGTAAGGGTGAGAGGACTTACCAAGGACCTCGTCCGCTGGTCCTCTTTGCTCCACCCTTCTGCCTCCCTGAATTGTGCTGTCTGATCCTCCTCTTGGGGTTCACCGTGTAGCCTATGTACGTCCGACCCTTGAACTGGGGGTTCTGCGACACCAAGAGGTAACAGCCAAAGAAATCTTCTTTCTGCAGAGAGTGGGCGTCACTCCTCTCGCCCTCTTCCTCCTCCCATTCCTCTATCTCTTCTTCCTCTTGCGACAGAGGAGGAGATAAATCGTCTTCCAAATCTCCCCCGTCTTCTTCATCGGCCATGATGTTTCAAAATTACTCGCTGGTAAAAATTTCGCTAAATTGGATAGACCCTGTTTCCTAGGCAACGTTTACACAACTCTCTGGAGCTACAGTCTTTCACTGTCTCCTCCTCTCTCCAGCCTGCTGCGGAGCCCCTGCCCGCCGTCTATTTAAGAAGCCGATCGTCACGTTTTTGTCAGTCATCGGGGAATGGCAAAACTTGTCAGTTCCCCTAAAAAATACCTTCCTTCGGAGTGGCACAACTCGAACAAGCTCAACTACTCGAGTGCGGAAAAGGAACGAGCCGCCGCCGAGCGGCTGCGGGCAGAATGCGTACGTCTTCGCAGGGAGACGGACGCCACCATCGCCCGCAACCAGCATGACACGGCGCACAAGTTCTCGCAGAGGCTCCGCGATGTCGATTTCTGGAAGAGCGAGCTGCAGCGTAAGCTCGCCGACAACGCGAGCGAGACGGAGGTGCTCGTCCATCGGCGAGAGCGACTGGAAGAAGCGCTGGCTAGCACGCAGTTCCCGCTGGAGGTGGCGCAGACCTGCCTGAGCCTTAGGCAACAGAGGACGGCCATTGACCTCGTGCAGGACGACGTGGAGATGCAACTGCTCAAGGTCAGCAACTCACTTCTTGCAGCTACAAGCTCGCTAGCTAGCAGCTGAGGTTCAGTCGTTCTCTAGCTCGACCACCTATGCATACAACGGCAGCTATCGTGTTTACACTGCACACACGGGGAGGTTGCAAAAAAGTAGGAGTATCTCTGTTGTCGCACGATCAGAGCCCGGTGTTGTAAATTCTGCATGCACACACACGTGTGTGTGTAGTATATACTAGCTGCAGCAGGTCACTATCTATCAGCAGCGTTTACTCTCTGTGTACAGGAAGTGGCTGTCATTGAAGCAGTGCAAGATTCCTTGCAGAAGACTTTGGACCAAACAGTGGAGCAGATTAGGTAAGTCTGCACCCAGATGTATTCAACTAACACAGTGCTTATGCGAAAAAAGACTGCTTGTTTCAATCAGAAAGAGGTGTCCGACACAAAAAAGATTTCAATGTGTGTAACCTGCGGGTGGCCGATCCTGCACGCACCACGTACATGCAAGTATGCCCCTATAATGCATGAGTAACCTTTAAAACACTCCAGTGCTTTTCTACGCTCACGAATTATACGTGCACCTTCACTTCACATGGCTAGAGAGTATGCGAAAGTATGATATTGTGAACATTGGGAGTGTGTGGGGTGACGGTGGGTGTGTGTGTGTGTGCAGCGTTGTGAGCAATCAACCAGATCGAACTCCCAAGTCGGAGTCCATTCGTGGCTAATGAGGCAGAGCGCGACGCAATGTTGTGGTCGCCCGTTCTCACAACACACTTTCCGCACTCAATCAATAACTGCACGCTAACCTCCATGATTGTCCCGCCCCACGCACACAGGGTCCTCCGCTCCTACAAGTTCAAGCTGGAGAAGGATCTCCGAGACAAGCTGGGGGCACAGGACATTGACACCACGTGTGCCGGTCTCACCAACGACCGCAGAGACCTCACTTACAGCCCCGAGGCCGTCAAGATCCAGTCCAAGTGAGTCAGGGAAATATGCAGTGTGACACATCTTTTTCATAATCAAGTCCAGAATCATTTGTTGTGTGTATATACCAGTTACCACACTATGATTAGTGAGTGTGGCCGAATGCTGTTGATTTTGAAACTGGTACAGTCTGCAATAATGCTGTTGTGGATTCACAATAATTCAGTAATGAGTGGAACCTTTTTTGTTCGTTTCAGTTGTCAAAACAGCAAGGTCCCCTAGAGAAAACTAGGGCACTTTTCCCATTTTCAGTGTGTTCACTTTCTTCTTCCCTCCCCCCCCCCCTCAGCTCAGTGACCCCAGAACATTGGGCCTCTTTGACTGATACAAACATTGCCAAGGCAGAGGAGCAGTGCAAGGCATCGGCCACGCTCTGCGGAGTCATTGACAGCATCCTCAACCAGTGCTCCCAGGACGTCGAAACCCAGCGAGGAAAGGTGGATCTCTCCTTGGAGAAGAGAGCCCAGGAAATAGCTGATGCCAAGAAGACACTGGAGCAACATCTGGCCAAGGTATGTGGGGGCTCCATCCATACACACGAAAAATCCTGTGGCACTCACGAATGGGATTATCATACAGCTGGTGGTCGGGCCAGGAACCATTGAGTGAGCACCCATAGTAGCGATGGGCAGAATCAGAGTGTCTCCCACACGTCTTAGTCGAGACGTGGGTTCCTGTGGCCATCCCCTTGCCCCACACCACATGGCAGTCCCACACCCGTGGTGCATACCACTGCTAATTGAGGCAGCCATACAACTCCAGCATTCCACACACTCTGCACACACACACAGTTTGTTTTCATACTCCCACTTGAGTGAAGTGGTAGAGGCCCGCTGATAGTGGCTTCCGTCCTCCACTTTTCCCTTGAGTAAGTAAGGCAGATAACTGTGGAATGCACATACTTTCCACTTCATTATAAACTTCCTGTCTTGTTCTAGATTCTGGGGGAGATAGATGCTATGGAGAGGAATATCCAAGAGTTGAAGAAGACGGCGGCAGCAAAGGAAGGCCCAATGAAGCTCGCCCACACTCGTCTCGAGCTACGGTCTCACCGCCCCAACACCGAACTGGTACGGGACCCAGTCCAGTACGGTCTGGTGGACGAGGTCGGGGGGATAGCCGGTTCCTTTGGGGAGCTCCGCGACCGGCTCTCCGACTCCGAAGACGCTCTGCGCGGCCTTATTCGGTGTCAGCTCACCCTCGAGGAGGACATAGCGGTGAAGATCAACTCCCTCGACATCGAAGGCCAGTGCACGGACCTCAGAAAGCAGCTAACTGCTGTTTCAGCTACAGACACCAATTAACCCCATTACTTCAAACAGACGGCAGCCCGATCCAACCCCGATTATACACTTTCATGAGAAAAAGACTCACTTACTACTTTTATTATACAGCAGAGGATTCGGCAACATATCACTTATTTTGTTCTCCTCACTCTCTGCGACGGAAAAGCTTGGCACGCACTATTTAATTAGGACCTTTCTCGGAAGGAACTTACCCGTTGGAAACCTCGTTACCACTTATTAGCAAACTCTTCCCTCACAAGCTGTGTGCTGTACTAAAAACCACTTATCACTTAGGGCTACTTGCTTTTGCAAAAGTTGCTCATTTTGGTCAAATGCTTAACCAAATATCACTTAAAATATGTGGTCGGTTTGTGTTCTACCACTTCAACCAAATATCACTTACAACGTATGTATGTATGTAGTCAGTTTGTTTTCTTACTTGTACAACCAAATATCACTTATTGACTGTAACTTGTCGTCATTACCCTGTAAATTCGGTGATAGTTTGTGTATCGCACACAGCCACATGTTATGTTCACCTGCCACCCTTGTACGTACTCTTTCCTCCCCCAAAGAAAATGTTTTTGCCGCATGTAAATATATACACTGCCCCTGGCATCTCACCTAAACACACTCCTAAAGTGTATTCTCAGCTCATCTCTTCCCCTCCGCGGACTACTTCAGCTCTTAGTCCATCAATGTACAATGCTGTTCTACTTTTATTGTGATGATGTTAGGTTCTGTGCAGAGTTGCGTATATTCCAGTGCTGCGGGCGCTTGCAAAATGATAATGTCATAGTAAAAGAATCAACTGCGTACCTTCCACCATACGCCATAGACAAAACTAAGCGTTGCAATCATCGCAGGTGCATGAATGTAAAAATGCATCACTTTCCTGCCGAGCTCTTATACACCGCACGCTATACATCTGGCGCCAGATGTTTCAGAGTTCACGAATTTGTTGCGTCTGTGAAACCATCACGGAATCACTAGGCGGTCATTCATTAGCACCAAGCCCTCAGCCATCCCAGCATTCCAGACACCATGGCCAGCATGCACTAAACATAAATTATTATACACACATGTCACGGCCTGTCTAGGTACATGCAGTGTCAGAAAAATATCGCTAGCAAATACTCGTAAACTTCGTCACTGCGTTCTGTAGTTAAATGGACAGATGCTGACAGACTTGAAAAAAACTGCATGAACCTGCAAATTATTTCTTGGAAAAGGGGTCACCTCATTTCATTAGCATCTACAAAATTAATAGACCAGGTATATACAGTGTAGATAGTGCGCACCAACAGCAATGATTCTGACAGACACATTTCCTGCAGTTGCAACTGAAGAAAACATGTGGTTAGCTTGATATACTACACCATCAAGTGCATGCATACTTACGGTAAAGGTTACTGCGTGATTTATTGCTATTCAAAATCTGCATGCACTTCACTCCACGCTGTGTGTTCTTAGCCCTTACAAAAGCCAGAGGGTGCGTGTGTGTGTGTGTGTGAGAGAGAGAGAGAGAGAGAGAGAGAGGAGAGAGAGAGAGAGAGCGGACGAAGGAGTAGCGTGGAAATGATCCCGACATCCTATACCTCCTCCCTGACCATGCGCTGGAGTAAAATGGTGATCACACTTTAGGTGAAAGGTTTCATAAGAACTCTGACGACTTACAAACATCTCCTAATGAAGCTGCCCGACCAACGCCCAAACAAGTCATTGTGACCAACACCTACGTCCTGAGCAATGGCATCTCACACACTGATGAGCCACAAAACGTTCTCATAAAAAGCCGCAGCCAAACATCATCATTCTCATTAAGGCTATCCTTCAAAAAAATCACCTATCTTTTGTTCATCTGCACTTTTTTGTTAGTTTGCATGGCGGGAGAAGTGGGACAAGGATGAACGGGAGGAGTGAGAAGGAACAGGGGGTGTACTGACCGCACTCGCACGATAAAACCGTTTCCCTACGCCTGAGAGCAGTCAGGCATGCCTGGGCACATGCAGCAGAACCGCCCCACACACAGCCGCCAACAGCTAGGAGGCGGACACGCCACACTCTCTGCTCTCTCATGTGTTTCGAAGCGGGTCAAGGGAGGGGAGGGCCTGCCCGATAGCAGACACAGCTAGCTGCCTAGCTACACCCTCTCTGACATGCACTTGGAGTGCCGTCTCACACCCAGAACATTCCACACTCCTCTTGAACCAAGACTTCCCTGAGACAACTTATAGACAGTTTATCTCAACAAACTATTTGAAATACACCCCTTTTAACGGCTGTGACACTTTGCTGTAGATGCCAGTGTATACAAACATGTGTGAATAAGAGCTGTTTGGGATTAATATTCATATGTGTACACAGCACCAGGTGCTACTCCGTACTGAGACGGTTATCGTGCGAATCGAGAGTCTCTGGGCGTTGCAGTTTGCACAGGTTTCCAAACTCTGGAGTGATTTCGAATCTACGCTCTCGAGGGGCGGTGTTACAGTCACGGCAGGGAGTAGAGTTCGAAATTTCAAAAAACTGTTGTTTTAGAGGACAGATACGTACATAGGTACATATGCACAATTGTTCTCTAAAAACTTTTCAAACTTACACAAACATGCTCTGTTATTTCATGCATATAGTATGACAACCTTGCATTGGATATGTATATATGCATTGAGCAGCAAGAGTGCATGATTTTAAAGGGCACCCTGAATAAGGACATGTCATCCATTGGGATTGTACTTTTACCCTCTGAATAAAGGACACCTGCAATTTCCCATTCCATTCACGGTCCTAGTGTGTCCTATAAACAGAGGTTCAACTTTATTCTGTAAAGCACTACTGGACCCGCAGTACCACCCGCAGTACCACACACAGTACCACACACCGGAGAACACTGCTACAAGACGACAATACAAATCGCTAGTCCCAACTGGATTCTACCAAACATACATGTCTTCATATTCACCATCCTGACTTACCACGCCTCCTGCGGATTAAGATACGTGGTGTGCAGTGTACATGTACATTCCCGCAGCATCGCTGTCGCACACTATACTCTGCCGTGATGGGTGATTGATTGAACCATCGTACATGCACACGTAGTCTATTGTCACTCTTCAATGTGTTCCCATGATTCCCCTCCCTCCCTCATGTCTCTCATTCCACACCGGCACTGCCACTACTAGTTTAGCAGTCACCAACGAGGTCTGCAGACACTCATTGCTCCGGGGCTCCAAGTGCGACTTGACGCTTTGTCCTGAGACCTTGCTCCTCTACGACTCGGCTTTTGATTTAGACTAGAGTGCCTCCACAGGAACAGCAGGATTACGCTGGCCTAGAGGAGGTAAGAGTGAGAGGGTGGGAGCGGTAGGAGCGCCACCATCTAGTAGGCGGGGACGGCCTTTTGTTGGGTGTGTTAGTGAGCAGTAGAGCGTAAGGGGAGAGCTCGGAGTAGGAGTGAGAGGAGACCAGACCCTGCAGCTCGGTCATCGCTTGTCAAGACCGGAGGAGCCGATGGGAAGGTAATAGCATATGATTTTTTGGGTAGTAGCCACAAATGCAAAGTAAAGACCAACACAGTTTTTTCTAGCTGCTGTTTTAGGCACTAGCAGGTGGTCGCAGGCAGGGTGCTCAAATCTAGTTAAAAATTTCCTTTTCCTCTCCTCTCGATTTACTTCCCACTGGGTTACACGGCAGGTCGAATTCGCGCTTTGGCAATAAAACACAGGTCGCTATTACCCGATGGCAAACCCACCGACGCATGGAAACCTCCTCTCTCGCTATGTGTGTTTGTGTGCACTGTGGCTACTTCCTGCGTCAGTGAATGTATTGCAACACTCTATTACTACGTGTCCGTATAGGGTTATTGGACTTAGACTGCTACACACTTTTCCTCCATAACTTAAAGGAACATGCCTATAAATACTTGCCACTTGTTGTCTCATATATGATGGGGATTAAATGATAAGTAGACCTGGCAGGACACTTGGCCAGGCCCATACTCATCCGGGAAGCGCAGCCAGCAGTGTGCTGGGTTCTGACCCCTGGTCAATCGCGCCACAAAGAGAACGTATGGCAAATGTTCTATCTCCACTAGCGTACGAACAACGTGGCCGGGCGTGTGCCTCCTCAAAGGGGCCGGGAAGATCCGGTTGCTGGGAACAGAAGGAAGTGAGGGCTTTGCGAGGCTGAGAGAGGGTCGAGCAGATTAATTGGCAATGTCGACTGATTGGCAATTTGTGCTCCTTTCTCTTTCTTTCTCCCCCGCTACTACTTTAGTTCCTTCCCATCCGTCCTTTGCCTTCACTTTTTATTTTACTTTTCCTCCTTTCCTGCTCATCTTCATGTTTTCACCTCATGCCGAGGATTCTCAGAGTGTTGATGCAGGAGGTCCCCATGAACGGTCCATGAATCCCATGCCACCAAAACGTACAACATGTAATGGGTATAAGGTTTCCAGTACCACGCCTTTTGGGCCATTAAGGACTGTTTCGGTTTAGGCAGGCTGTCTCAGATTGGCAGGGACTATAAAACTAGGTTCATACTACCACGGTGCAAACCCCCTGCCCTGCCCCACCCAACCCCCCCCCCACGAATACATGGCTGTACAAAAATCCAATGATCACAATTGAGTTTGAGATCTGTCTCCAACAGGCCATGAAACGGCGCTTCGTAAGCAGGTGGGTGGTAACTCTCATAAATCCCACAGACTATCCCTGATCCATACATGGACTTGCCCACGTCCACTTAAATAGGACGCAACACTACTCAATTAAAGCATTATTTCCAGTTTGTTGCAGGGATCGACTTAACTATTTCGTATGTCCCGCTTAAAGGGGACACGCTTCAGTGCAAGGGCATGGGAATAACCAATTAATAGCTTGTCAAAAATAGAAGAGAGAGAAGAGAGAGAGAGAAGGGACAGAGGGGAATGCGTGAAAAGGTGTGCAAACTGCCAGAAGGGGTGGGTTCTGCAGTAGCTGATAGCTAGAAACAGATGGCCTAGTGAGGGGTGGTAGTCGCCGAGAACAAAGTTGTAAGAATACTCTAACAACAACACTGCGACTGTCGGCCTAACTTGTTGTGTGCTGGCAGGCTAAGAATTGCACACCCGATCCTTATAGTGGCAAATGTGCATTCATAGTGGTCATCATGGATCATCGGAAAAAAAGGGGTGGATTGATAATAGTCGAAAAAAGATTCAAATATCAAATCATGGTACAAGAAACCAACTCTTTTTTTTTTTATAGTATAGGGCAAAAACTGCATACAAGCCAAAATGAGTCTAACAAGCACCATTTTAGTAGTGAAATGGACTTGTACAACTACTTGTGGCTTCCATGGATCCATTTATGGGGTAGGTGGACTACTTGTGTCTCAGCACTAACCAAGCAGTGGGTAGAGTGGTTGTGATGACAGGCAAAGAAAGTGCGTGGTGTGTTATCAGTCCTCCAGGCTCCATAGCTCCAAACAGATATGTAGGTTTCTATGACCAGAATAGGCATGTTCATATTGAAATTAAAAAATAGTTTCCGTGACGCAGAGTAAGCCACAACCCATCCTGTGCCACAAAATTGCTCACCAGCTGACTCACAACGGGCACGCCCAACCTACAGTGAGGCAACCCCTGTACAAACGGGTGTGTGATGTTTAACATGGACTTTGGACATTGGTCTATCATATTATACACATGTATTATTTCACAGTGGATCAATGCTTTAAGCCAACAGACCTTTCCTAGGTCCCCTCTATAGTCATATCAGTGAGTCTGCTGTCTCAACAGAATTCAATGGACCACCAAACCTGAACACTGAACCGTATAGCGAGTGGGTAGCCCAGCAGGGAAACCTTGCAGGGAGGACGAGAGCGGAGACATTCCAGGAAGAAAAATTCGGTAGGAAAAGTAAAACAGATTTTCTGTAGAAATACGTTATTAACTATTATACAAGATGTCCCTGTGCTACAAGGTGATGTTTATGGAAGTTTTCTCCCTTGGAAGGTTCCCACTATTGGGATGGCTCAGCAGGTTTCAGCAGAATGTTATATGGCCCTTTACATGGGACGGCTGGTAACAACTTT
>CASHTH010003671.1:0-12100 GCA_030341885.1 Geodia barretti
GACGGCTGTCTTTAACCATTGGACGCCATGGGGATGTGCTTATATTATTTTGATGTATAAGTATTAGCGTCTAGTATTATAACCTTATATAAATTCCTTATAGCGGACTAATGGAGTCTCTTGGACACATTTATGTGTCGGTGGCTGCTAGCTAAGTGTTAACTTCGGGGCGCATGCCAGCAGCGATGGTTACTGTAGTAGCTACCATCGGCGCGCATGCGCAGCGAGGGTTACAGTGTGTTGGGTGTCTGTCTGTCTGTTGTACTCAACATCTCACCTCTCGGATCTGTGTTTTCGTCTCAACAAACGATACTAGCTACCTACTTAACCGGCAATGAGGTCAGATCTTGTGGGCGAGTTTCCTGAAACGCTGCTCTTTGCCGTGGCAAAAACAAGCGAAAGCCAATGGCATAATCTCACCGCGCTTACCGCGACTTGATCTGCTCAGCTCTGTGTTCCTTGCGTCAGGAAGTCACAACGAATATCCATGGGAGGTAGCTACTGCAATAGAAATGACTAGGCTTGGCCAGCAGAAATGCGATAGTAAGCTTTCACCTGTAATACGAAATTGTTGTGCACTAATATTCTGTAATAGTTTGACATGATAGCTGCGTAAAGTTGACTATTACCATTACGGCGTCGTCGAACATCTAGAAACAGAAAAACTAAAAAACTGGATGAAAAGCACTGAAGTGCAATCTCGGCGCACTAAACGCATGCGCTATAGCTAATTGATTGGCTGGGCTATATGAATGTGCGTAGTCTCCTCGCTAGGAGGGTGTTAGTCGCGGAGGTCTACTTACACTTAAGATAGTATGCGATGCGGGAGGGCCTGCGTGACTGCCTCCGCAAAGTACAAAGAGCAAGCGGATCGGTCAGGTAAGATGGGCGATTGGCTTTCGCTGTGTTTTCTCTCGACCGCACAGTGTTTTCAGGAAAATCGCATGTTAATTTTAGTGCTGAAGACGTGGTAACGCTCATGGGCGCCTCGAACACCGCAGTGCTGAAATATATTATAGCTGCAGACACCGACACACACACACATACAGACCACGTACGTGTAACAGTCGCTGTGCATGCGCGCCGAGCATACAAACAAATCCTAGAAGATCTGGGGAAGATATATATGCCCTACAATACTAGTAATTTAAGCAGATACACACAATACGCACACACACATCTTGCATGCCTGAAATATGCAAGCAAAATTTGCTGTGGAGTGTGGAGCTCAAAAGTGACCTGAAATGGTAAATACAAAAATTGACATGGATTAAAAATAGCTATGATGGTAAGTAAAGCTATTTAGATTTCCAGCATAATCATATCAGGCAACATTACTTTTAACCCCAAACACTGTGGTATCCACAAGAGAATCACACACAACACTAAAACACTGTTAAAACAGCGACCGATAGTTCCCCTCTCTCTGGTGGTTCTAGGACAATCTCGGTAAAACCAAAAAAGTGCATTATTGTTGGTTTTTCGTTCAGTTTCAGAAGTCAACGAGATCTGTTGATGCAACGCTGCTCGCAAACGCGCATGCGCATAGGGATGTAGCCCAGATGACCTCGCCCCACTCCTGTGACGTGCCCTTGGTTTAGGGAAGAGAAAAAGGAGCTTGAATAGACGACGTGAGCGACGTTCCAGAGAGGACAAACTAGGTTAGTTGGCACTAGTGGGACAGAGGGGCATGTAATGTCTGCCACGAGCCGTGTTACCCATGACACGGGTCACAAGTGCAATTAAACGGAAATCCTGTAAAATGTTTGTTTTCTTGCACACTGTACTGTTTACCTGCAAGAGAGCTCGTAAACAGCTTGTTATCGTGCGTATTTATGACGACGAATGGGCGGGTTTGTGTAGAAACGATCTAGCGGCTAGGTCTCGCGGAGTCAGCCCCGCTCTAAGAAGGGAGAGGGTCTGGTCAAGGTCAGCTGCCCTCTAGTACGATCCGTTCAGGTCCTTTTTGACACCCATCCAACAGCTAACCGAAGCTAAAGTATGACTGCTTTTTAACCCTTGGCCTGTCACACGAAAATTGGTCCGCCCCAAAAGCGGTCCCAGAACTTCCGCAGCATAAAAATTGGACCCCCCGACCGTCCACAGCAGAAAAAATCGACCCTTCTAGTGCCGTGGACGGTTCCCCCCTTTCCACCGATGGTCCCCCTAGTCCATACTTTCTTAGTTTGTTTCTTTGGTACAACTAAATAAGGCTACTGCTATCAACCAGCAATTGGTCGTCGATCTGCCCCACCCCCTTCTTTCTGTGCCGTAAATGCTGCTCCGTGTGCTTAGGACAGATGAAAAGTTTTTTTTAACATTAGTTTATTGCAAAACCATACGGATTCTAAATTTTTCCACACAAGGCTATTTGTTGTAATACACAAATCATGAAACCATTCACTGTAGGTATTGCATATTTTTGCTCTGTATAATTATATCAGTAGAGTAACGCGCGTGGGCGACGATTTGAATGCGCCAGCAGCGAAGTGAAACGGGGAGAAGACGTAGCTGTGTAGCAATTACCGTCGGAAAACACATTGTGACACCGCGACACTCAAAGATGCTAAGATATAACAGAGACACGGGTTCGCTTGATACGTGTGCATATTTCGGGTGGGGGACCGTGTGCTGCAGGGGGGACCAATTACGGCTACCACGTACGTTCCGGGGGGACCAGTTTTGGTGGGGGACCATCGACGACGTGACAGGCCCCCATGAGTGAGGGTGTGTCAGTTGAGCTGTTACAATGTATGCTAAACTATGTACTTTCTATGTATGCTGTTTATACCACGGTTGCACGAATTTTCAAAGGCGCCGCCCACAGTTTATTCAGTATAACCACCAATTGATCTGCGTACTTTTCGCTAAGGACGCCTGCAATGGTGCAATCGTCAAAGAGAACGAGCGTTCTGTCCGACCGACCTGGCAGCTAAAAATGGCGACGGGTCCACAGCCATGCCCAAATATGGTCCGAAAATGATGACGAAATCTGTTACCATGCTATAAATTAGTTATACCACGCCTACTTCGGGTGTTTTCGCAAATACCCTCAGGAATGTGAGATAATCCCTCGGGCTGCACCCTCGGGCTGCACCCTCGGGATTATCAACACATTCCTTTGGGTATTTGCTAGAACCCCCTCGTAGGGGTGGTATAACTACTACATGTTCTCTGTGTGACCTGTATGGTTTGCTGTATAATTATACCTCCTTTACTGTGCATTGTATCCTGGCTAGGCCTAACATCAAAAGCGCACCGCGGTATGTATTCAGTGCTACCCGTACTGCCCACGCGCAATAACGAGGGAAGTGTATAGGGAATGCAATTAGTTGATGCACGCATTTGTATAGCAGAGGGTTCTTCGACCCTGCCCACGCACAGTGCACAGGGAAGTGTATCAGGGAATGCAATTAGCATGAGAGAGGAATTTACACACTATATACACAGTCAAAGAACTCTACTAACTAGAGTGTCAAATTGCGATCGAGCATGTAGCGCTGTAGACCAGAGAGAATTTGGTGGATGGATTTTGGCGAATACGGCTTGCCACTCTTGTTTCGAATTTCGCCTACAAAAAGTGATAACCAATAATTCAACTCTTCCACGTAAGCTTTCTCCAAAATATCACTGTGACACTGCCGCTCTCCTTCCGAGACCGTTGCGTTACGAACTAGCAACATCGCTGCGCTTTTGCTTCTTGGGAGATATGAAGTCGGGGTCTCTCGCTAGCTCCACCATTGCCAGCTGCAACTCAACTGGCGACTGCACGTACGGCAAACGCACTAGGTGCTAAACGTTTGACGCCATGTTGCCGTGGTGATTATCCGTTTCCAGGATACAAGCTCGTAAGAACAATCCCTACCACGTGTGTATAGGCAATAAACACTGAGTAGGCATGTTCTTACTATCACATAATCTGTATTTTGCATGGGCGAATCAAAGGCACTGCCAGTACTACATTCAACATAAAGAACAGTTTTTTGAATGAACTGTACTATATCGCGCGGAACTGTACTATATCCGCGGACTAGCGTACGCTTTGCGAGAATGACGCCCTCTGCGGCCTTTTCGTAGACGGAGTTCGACTCAGACGATGACACAAACCGCTGCTGGAAGCGCGCTCCGCGAGCTTCTCGTCCTCTCTTCCGTTCTGAACGTGCAAAACACCGGTTTTCCTGGTCGCCGCCTTTTGAATCACCCAAATAACTTTGTGTACGGAAACACGTGCTGTGCGCGTGATAATGGTACTCGGAACATGGTCTTGATAGATCATACACAGCGTGCTGTATGACTATCTCGACCATGCCCCTTGTACCATTTTTACGCGCGCACAGCACTGACTTCCGTTCATTAACTATTACGTACTGTTCATTTAAATCACCTGCATGTTGTGCTGTACGAGTGTAGGTTCTAGAATATGGTCTGTATTGGTGTATGGTAACTGTTTATCCCCAATTTATGTACATCACATTACCATTGTGTTCGGTTATGTAACTTAGGGCATGTGTGTGTGCCAGTTTTTTTTACCCTCGGCGCACATGCGCAGCGAGGGTAGGGTAGTTGGGTCTGTGTGTGTGTGTTACTCAACATCTCACTTCTCCAATGTTCTTGCGTCTCACAAACGATACAACCTACTTAACGGGCAATGAAGGTCAAAAAGTTTTATCTGAAAATGCTCCGTTGCAAAGCTAGAGTGCTTCCAGCATTGTACGGCTAATGTGTAGTCGGCCATTTTTATCGCTGCGGAAAATGCGCATGCGGTTATTATGCTAACTATAGCACAAGCTTACCTCGACAGGACCCGCTTGCTCTGTGTATCTTGAAGGCACAAGTCACAACGAAGGGCGTGTATCGACTCCCGCATGCTATCTACTACTGTAGCTAGCCTGTGTCAGACTCCGCGAGCTACTAGCGAGAGACCACCACGAAATAACCCAGCCCATCAATTAGCAGTACCGCACATGCGCAGTTCGCCGAGGGTTTGCACTTTAGTGCTTTTCATTTTAGTTCTGTAGTCGTGTGTGTCACGAGGTGTTCGTTGAGACAGTGAGCGGCTGCCGTGTGTCGGTAGTTCAGTCTGTGTGGTGTGGGTCAGTGTGTTGGGCTGATCTTGTTCCTATATCATATAAGATTTCGTGAGTGCTCAACGGCCGAGTCGGGTGGGGCTGGGAAAGCGTCAGAGAGGGTTACACTACTTGGTTCATGTTTGGTGTCTGCCATCGGTCTGTCTGTTTTTCACCACGTTTTCCGCCACCACGTGCAACAAGACGGGGAAAAAAGTGACACCAACAAGCTCTGGCTTGGTGTGTGATTGACAGCTTGAATTAGTCTTGAGTACCCTCGGAATCTAACATACTCATCACAAAACCGTCAATGTTTCTATATAAGTAGTTTATGGCATGTCAATTAAACTGATACCAACAGCTTCATTGCAACAAGGACATCTATACTTCACATGCATTGTGCGTGAAAAAGGAATCAATTCTAATGACACACTATTCACCAATGGTGCTTACTTGCCATATTTTGGCGTGCCGTCCGTCGGTCCGTCGTCCGTCCGTCTGTCTATCTGTCTGTTACAACTTTTTCTGCCACCACGTGCACAGACAGGTAAAAAGCGACACCAACAGGTTCAGCGCTACACTGGCTTCATTATGAAAATGGCGATTTTCGTAAAAGTGCTGCGTTCGAGAGTTATGTTGGGAAAACCAAGTCAACAAGCCAAAATGCTACTGGACTTGGAAGCGTTCAGTGAAGAAATCAGTGCTTCAACTGGTACTGGTAAGGAGGTAGCAGGTTTAAGGAAGAAGAAGAAGAATATGATGATGATGATGACACGAAAATCATGAAATGGCATATGAGAGAATTTTCACGTGAACGACTGAAGGTGCGTATGAGGTCTTTGGGAACATGTATAGCTAGATATCGGCCCGTAGACTATTGCTGGTGTGTTTTGAAGGCCTAGGGAGTAATTCACACCGTCGTTCTGTACGCTGATCACGTGAGATTTCACCCGTGCCATCCCTATATGGAGCGTCTACCGACGCTCTAATGTATTTCCTGTATGACTAGCCTTCGTACCATGTTGTCATCACTTCCTCTGTCTTCACTTTCAGTTCATTCAGATGCTTGATTCATCCTGATGCAAGAGTTCCCTTAAAGGAGGCAACACCCACATTTTGTAAGTAAGATGTACATACGTGTCCTGTGCCTTTTACACTTGTATTAATAAAGTGCAAACCTCGACACACTGTAACACTGAACCTATACGCATGTGCAGTACCGCTAATTATTGATGGGCTGGGCTACGCTTGTGCCTGGGTCTCTCGCTTAGAGTCTGACATGGGTTAGCTGCGCTAGTCACTAAGTACTTAGTATATAGGGATGGGCATGGTACTTATATAGCATCATAGATGTATGGGGCTATGATAGGGAGGTTTGTTCATCTTCTTCTCCTTGAACTCGCATAACTCAATAGCATAAATTGACCAATAAGATTGCGTAAAACGTGGATTCTAAATTCTAAGGGTGTGGCAAGCTTCCGCGCAAAGAAACTCACTCTGTCGCTGAGAGCTCGCCGCGACGACTTCAAATTCGCTATATCCGATTCTTCTTCGATGAAAGGGCTCTCTACGATGCAAAAAGAATCTAAAGACCTTTTTAGCTTCCCCCAGCGAGAGCGAGTCTCGCGGAAGACGACGGACCTGGACGATTTTGACGGCCAGCATGGCCTCCGTCTAAACACGGCCGTGTTACGCGTGCCTTGCCAGGCACCTTGATTCTTTGAACTGAAGCCTGCCCAATGAAACCACCACCATAATTATGTGCCACAACCTAATCGCGTCCTTGTTGGAGACACTACGCATACACCCTGCTTCAGGTAAGAGCTTCTGCTTTCAACAGGTATCTCCACAACATACCCATGAACATCAGAGTGACTGAAATGCAGTGTTGTCATAAGCCATTAAAAATAGTGGAAACAAGTGGAAAAATCTTTTTTTCAAAATGAAGGGGGATATAGGGATGGCTTATGTCGTCTTGCGTGGGTGGATCAAAAGTGCCGCCACGCACTATATCAGGGCGAAATACCCGCAGCGAGCGTTATATCAACTTCCTATGAGTGTTATATCAACTTCCTGTGAGACGCAAGGGATGGCGCGAAGAGCGCTCGAGTGAGGGAAAACAACAGGAGAAGGCTAGCGACGGCGAAGGGACTAGCGCGAGCACACGGCGGAGATCGGGGCGAAATACGGGCTATATCAACTTCCTATGAGTGTTACAACTTCCTGTGAGACGCAAGGGATGGCGCGAAGAGCGCTCGAGTTAGGGAAAAGAACAGGAAAAGACCAGTGACGGCGAAGGGACTAGTTCTAAAATCAGGAATACTCTCATTTCTCAGCCTAGCATATTTCTTGTGTCTTCTGTAAAGAAAGTATTGCAACAGTAAGCCGTGACATCAATTCCCTTCATAGGCACATATACCTGTGATAGCAAGTGCAGGAGATGAAGATGATCATTATTAGGGTCAATGGAAATACATGATTTTGACGGCCTCGGAGCCCTTAGTAGCGTCTTCGCTGCGCTCAGACAGCTACAGCTCAGGGCCCCTCGGGCTGTCTAAGTCGCGTATTTCTATTGACGCGCAGTATAACCTATATGTAATGAAATTTTGAAACAATGTAGATATCCGTCACCCGAAGAGACTGGTCATACTTATTTCTTTACTAGTGGAAATGTTGAACATTGTTGGCTAGCGGGAGCGACCCAACTTGGGATTTGCCCTCGATGTTCGGGCTGCATAACGTGCTGTCAGCGCACAGCTTTCCTTTCGTGAAGCATGACAGATCTACCTGTCTCCGTTACATGCGTATTGTACATTGGCGGAATGGTTAGCTGGTGAGCAGAACGGTACTTACCTTACGCTATCAGCTCGTCAGGCATGGTCCACCAAGCAGCTGACATGCAGCAGTATGTGCGCGAGCAATCCTAGCGTATTTGCAAGTTGCACCTTGGAACCATGAAGATTGGGAAGAGGTACAGCCTCGGTCAGTCACCGAAGGTTGCAGCGCATGCCGTCGAATGGAGGAGAGTTCTCTCGCTAGCTAGATCGATCGGCGCATATCGCGAGGCACCTAATGTGAAAATCCAAATAATTTCGAATAAAAAGAAGCACGTACAAAGCCGCGCATGCGCACTTACACAACGTACGAACGATAAATAAATAGCAAAATCGGCCCGTTACAACGACTAGGTTGGCTCGCTCCTGCTCGCCAATAAACAACAACAAATAGCCCCAGGCAATACATTATAATGGATCAGGTGTGTCAGTGTAACTCGCAATTGATAAGAGCTATGTGAACAAAAGTTTGCATACACAATGTATTCAATAACCAACATCAAAATCCCAACAATGCATGTTTGTAAATAACAACCAATAGCCTCAGGCACCTTTCTTTAAATCACATCTTCACGTCTCAAACTTTGTAATTGTAGCACGCATAGATATGAAACTTGGCATGTATACCTATTATATCATTTCCATGACAACTGCATACTGTTTGAAAAAGCCTCAGGAAATTTCTTTAGAACTATTTCTTCACTCCACAAACTTGCTAACTGTAGCACGTATGGAGATTCCATGGCAACCAAATGTTTGAAATTTTTTTCATTTAATTTTTATAAGGGACTTGCCCCCTTTCATAGAGATATACGTAGTATATAAAAACGAGTGGAGACAAGTATATTAAAAATCCTGCGAATTTTAAAGAAGAGGCGTATAAGAAAGAAAAGGAGACAAGATAGGGATGGGATACATGAAGCATAGTTAATGAACAGATTCGAACACGCTGACACCCCAACCCCTTCACACAATCCCTATATTGTTGCCTAGGTGAAGTATTAAACATTCCTCATTACAATAGTCAGGACCTACAGCTTGAAAATACAACCATGTAGATAAGGCCTCTGTTGTGATTTATTGTGTACATAGAGCAGATCGAGGTAAGCCAGTGGATTATGCACATTGGTTGTTTTAACGGCATATATCTTGAACGCAGCTGTTTAAGGAAAATTGCCTTTTCAGTTTTCTTACCTTCATAACTCAGAACCCGTTTGTATCGCTCATCAGCTTCCACGTGGCCTGTATTGCCAGAATAGCTGGTGACAGACAGACAGACAGACAAACACACAAACCATGTAGTGTAACCCTCGGCTGTGCATGCGCACTGACGGTTAACAATAAAAGAGGAGTTGTAACTGTGTTTTACCTTAATTTTTTTTAGAATGTGAGCAAATGGCAGTTTTGTTCTATCTGACATAGCCACGAATAATGTTTTACGTGTTTTGAAATACATCAGAGAGATCATCATAACCGCGGAGCCACACCTTTTCCCATGTGAAGACTACGTGTAGGTTCCGCGAGGCTACAGAGAAGTCGTCCGTCGTGTGAGCAGGACTGGAGAGCTAGTACATGTTACGTACGTGTACAATATTCAGCAATTTTGGTTCTCTGCGCATTTGGCGGGTATTTACTTTAGCGATTTTGACATGATGAACTTTAGCAATGATTTACAACGTTGTAATAACACTGTCCATGCATAATTGTTTCTGTAGCTGCGCTATGGTGAGCAAAGAACCTTGACTTTGGGCGGGCCGTAGCCTCCTATAGCAATAGTCTTGTTTGCCTGCTTCACGTGTTCAGCACCAACAAGGCTCGAGTAGGAGCACCCATGGAACAGTTGCAGAGTCTCTTTTTAAAGTGGCAGGTATGTACTCTCAAAGATCGTGCTGGATTTCTGTGGAGTGTCAATGGCGTTATTGTGCGATTCGAGCACAAGATCACTGGGTCAGCTATACCATTATAGTAGCCTATAGCGCATACAGTTTGCAAGATATTGCTTAAAGTGTGTGAGGGCCTAGAAAATGTGAAATTCAGGTAATCTCTTTCATATGTTCCACATGTGCACTATGGGCTATTTTGCATGATCGTATCTAGCGTTGCAGAGAGTGCCGAAAATGTAGGTTGGTGTGTTTAGTTTTTCATGTCTATCTTTTTTTTAAAAAGCCAAGAGTGTAGACAAAACAATTTTTTTACTCCTACACAACTCCGAATTAAATTGGCCTTTTTTCCGTGGGTCGTATGTGTCACCGAGTACTCTTGAAGGGAGTGTAAATGTACTTATTGTGAGTTTACTTTACACCTACCAAGTTTTAGCTGACTCTTGCATAGAGAAAAGCAGGTAAAAAGACAACTGTCTCGATCTCACTTTGGTTCACAAGCATAGTATGCAGAGAATGCGTAAGGTTATAAAGTTTATTAGCCGCTGCCCAGTTTATAGGCTTCTTCTCCTTGTGTTTTACCTCTCAGGTGAAGATTGCCATCCTCGAGAACAGCCTTAGGCAGCTGTGAGCTCCTCTCCATTGTTGCAACTGTAAACGGAGGACATGGGGTGGAATAATGGCTCTACGTGTAAATCGCTGTTTCCACATTCCGAGCTTCGCATATTATGACAAAAACTTTGCCTGTTTTATTTGGAGAAAGCCACTGAAGTTCTGCACAGTGGTAGAAAGGGTTGCAGTCACGTATTGTAATACGCAAAAAAATAATAGCGTGAACATTTTCACGTACAATACTACCTGTATACCTGTTGTGTAATATGGAATATTTTGTCATGAGATCTCATGCGCATGGTAGCATTGGCAGTGCTTTGGACGTCAAGCTCCTCAACTACTCATAAAACCTGTACATGTAACAACAACGAGGTTGCAAGGCAAAGGCAAAGCAAACAGGAAAACTCCTAATTTTCCAAGGAAAAGAGAACAGCTGCCCTAGGTGGGAACCCGCAACAGAGGAGTGCTTGGTAGGCGCTCTACCAACTGAGCTTCCATGGGAACTCGCAGCTGGTATGGGTTCAATTCTTCAACACAACACAACACAAAGGCAAACCTGAAACTACTGTGCTATGCACAGTATACTCTCACACAATGTGTATGCATGCATATCTTATTGTGGGTATTCTGATTACTCTGTGCACTATCTATATGCATTCATGTACATACAACTGCATTCCTGCAACTGTATTCCTGCGTTGTGGAATATCCCTCAAAGTTAGGGAGCATTTATATACCATATATGGTATATACAAGTAGAGTAAGTGTACTTATTACCCGTCGCTAGGTCGTTGCTATGTTTATTTTAGCACAATGAATCAGCTACCCACCCAAGAGGGTGAGAAGGTGAGAATATCCACTGTAGTTAGGGTAAATAACTAAGCAATGGTGTGAATATCCACTGTGGTTAGGGTTGGGTATCAATGTTTTTTATGTCGACGCTGACAGATCGAGGGAGCGATTGAGGGAGCGAATGGCAGAGGTTTTCCGTTTGGAAGTCGAGGTTTGGGATTCTGGACGTCGCTGCAAGACTCCGCGTCCGAGAGTAGCGCTCCTGGGGACGGGCCTTAGGCATCTAAAAGGCGTAGGCACAAACTTCTTTCTGAGAGCCTCGCTCTTTGCATCATCTAAAAATTCAAACCTCTCTGTAGCTTCGGAAGTATTGCACGTAGCCCTCTTCCTTGTCAGCGAGAGCCTACGCCTATGCCGAAGGCCCGTCCCCTGGAGCGCTACTCTCGGACGCGGAGTCTTGCAGCGACGACTCAGAATCCCAAACCTCGACTTCCAAACGAAAAGCCTCTGCCGTTCGCTCCCTCAATCGCTCCCTCGATCTGTCAGCATCTATCGTGTTTGTCTGGATGAGCGGCGTACGATAGAACGGCACGTTATGCATGCGCAGGTTCACACGCATCGCCTTATTTGGGTGGATGCGCCATTTTCGCGCACGGTTTCCCCAGCAACGACCAATCAGCGGTAATAAACATTTTATTACACCTTTTGTTGTGGTGTTGCGGTTTATCCGCCCTCCCCCTCGGGCGGATAAACCAGCAGCACCACTCCAAAAGGTGCAATAACATATACATAACACTCACTTTAATCTCTTGCTTAATGTTGCATAACCTTACTACAGTTGAGGTATAGTACAGTGGGACCTCCGATAATGAAGTCCCCCAACAGCGAAAACCTCGCCATATCAGAGAGTCAGTAG